>APFE030280217.1:34511-84169 GCA_000404065.3 Pinus taeda | reverse complement strand
AGGCTGCGAGGAATTTTGTTATCATTATATAGTGGACTATTCATAAACAGATGGTTGCGCCCATACTATGTCCATATGTCTCTACTTGTGATGTAATACCAAATCATTCCTGTATCAGAATAGTTTTAGATAGTTCTTAGTCAGTTTTGATCTGAGTATGGGAATGCCTACCTCAGCGATGATATTTTCACATATATATATTTTGTGTTGAATGTTTTTTACAGGTTCCGACTGGGGTATCCACAGGAAAGATCCTTGAAATGATAAAGTCCTTCACTCTTCTTAGATGATCAAAAACTATCCTCATCTATTACAGACTTCGCACTTTAGGGGGCAATCTGTTACACAAAAATTGTCACCATGACTTTTTACAGTTTGTGTGAGTCCATCACCACTCATACATACCTCCTTTGCAAGTCTCAAGCCTCAACTCTTCATGTGAAGCCTTGAAAATGGGAGAAAGACCTTCAAAATATCTCAAATCCTGGTTTCGCACTTTCTCCTAGCATTGCCTACAGTGCCGCACCCAATGGTCATGTCCCCTGCGAACTTGACCGCTCTGTTTGTTAAGTTATGGGTGCGAACCCCTGTAAAAGTTAAAAAGGCATGAATTCGCTCTTAAAAACTCACCTTGGGTCACTTCTGGATGCTTCTAGAAGGAATATTACGCTGGCAAGTCCACTCCACCTTGGTTCATCCATTCCATAACTAAGGGAGCTAACTCCATGATATGAGGTGCTTATCCCATTAAAGGAGGAACTTATCCCTTCAATGGTGGACTTGCAACTTCCTCCATTTTGCACTATAAATTCAGGCATTGGGTTGGTTGTAGAGAGGTTGAAAGCTGAAGATTCTTGAGGGTAAATGCTGCTGGAAATTAAACTTCCTTTTTGAGCTTGTGAGAGGAGAGATCACATAACTTTCATTTCATTTGGGAAGTGAGTGAGGCTTGTCAAAGTAGAGGAGATTCCTGTTGGACCCTGGAAAGAGCTTGTGCAACATCAAGGCAAAGGTTGTTAGGTTCTTTTATTCATCAAGTTAATACAATCAAGTTTGTTTTTCTCAATGAACTGTCTCTAATGGTTTATTTTATGAGCTCCTTGATCTTCATAATGAACATGTTTTATTATAGTATCTATGCAGGTGTTCTTTGATGTGTGTTTGTTTGTGTATGCAGGTTATTAAAAGAGAACCGCTTGAAGCTGTTGGAACAAAGCTGCCACAAACAAGCGTTGGACCGAGGTAGGGTCTATTACACCTCTTAGTTTTCATTTATGAATTGAAACATGTTTAGAGAAAAGTGAAATTTCTTGTGCTGCTTGTTGCTAGATATCATTTGATACTAGGGAGATCGGTCTTGTCCACAAGAACGATTATCCGGCCAACAAGATGTAAACATTGGCACAACTGAAAATCCTAAATTGGTCAAACTATCAAAGTCTTTATCTCCTGAAACAAAGGGTAAGTACATGTCTTTAATGAAGGAATTCGCTGATGCATTTGCTTGCATTACTCAGATTTGAAAGTTTATGATAAGAGTATCATTCAACACATCATTCCTATATAGTCCGATTAGAAGCCATTTCACCAGAAATTAAGAAGAATCAATCCCAAGTTGTTGCCATCAATTGAAAAAGAGGAAAATAGACTTTATAAGTCGAGAATAATAGTTCCTATTCAGTTTTCTGAATGGATGTCTAATCTAGTGCCTGTGAGGAAGAAGACCGTGGAAATTTGTCTATGTATTGATTTCATAAATCTCAATAAGGTGTCCCTGAAAGAAAACTATCCCTTGCCTAAGATGGATCACATACTACATAAGGTGGTCAGATCCTCTAGGATGTCACTGCTTGATGGATACTCACCTTGGTACTCCGACATTGTCTATGTCTTGCAGCACTTGAATCCTCCTCTAGAATTCCCCAAAGGTAAAGTTAGATTACTGAAACTCAAAGCTTCAAAATATTGTATTCTGGATGGTGTTTTATTTTGGAAAGATCCTGGAGGTGTCCTACTAAATTGTTTGATAGAAAATGAATCTAAAGATACAATGAAGGATTTTCATAAAGGAGATTGTGGCAGTCATCACTTTTGGAAAACTACAACAAACAAGATCTTAAGAGCTGGTTTCTATTGGCCCACCCTCTTTTCTGATACATACAAAACAGCGATGAGCTACCATGAATGTCAAATTTTTCAAGGAAAGAGGAAACTTTTGCCATCACCACTACAACCAATTTTGATTTCAGCTCCTTTCCAGCAGTGGGGTCTTGATTTCATTGGTGAAATGCATCCTTCATCTTCAGCACAACACAAATGGATATTAACAGCCACCAACTACTTTACAAAGTGGATTGAAGCTATCCCAACCAGGCAAGCTACTGATTCCGTCATCATTCAATTTCTAGAGTCCAATATTTTGTCTAGATTTGGCTGCCCACAGAAAATAATAATAGACAATGCTGCTGCTTTTAAATAAAAAAGAATGGTGGATTTCTGTGCCAAATATCATATTGTGCTAGGGCATTCTACTGCTTATCATCCACAGGGGAACGACCTGGCTGAATCTTCCAAAAAATCTTTGGTTAACATCATCAAAAAGGTCCTGGAGGTAAACAAGAAGAATTGGCATAAAAAACTCATTAATGCGTTGTGGACGGACAGGGTCAGCACCAAAAAGTCAATAGGTATGTCTCCTTTCCAGCTAGTATATGGAGTTGACACAGTATTTCCTTCATCTCTTGCTGTCCAAGTAATGAAAATCCTACAAGAATTGGATAGTGAAACTAATGACATATAAAGGAGAATAAACCAGATGATTCATTTACAACAGACAAGAGAAGTCATTCATAACACATCCAAACTCCAGGAGAAGATCAAAAAGATTTATGACCGCAAAACTAAGGAAGACAATTTCAATTTGGGAGATGTAGTCCTTCGATGGGATGCTAGAAATGAAGACAAAGGAAAACATGGTAAGTTTGAGAACTTATGAAAGGGACCATACAAAATTTCTGCTTTCAGAGGAAAGAATGCTTTCTTGTTGGAAGAAATGGATGCAAAAGATTATTCAGGAGTGACGACCAATGGTAGGCTTCTCAAGCACTACTATGTCTAAAATGTTGAAAGGTCATCATCATTGTACATACTGATGTGTATTTTAATTCTAGCATTTTAGATAGTTGTCATCAGAATTTGAAGCCTGAAGTGAAGGCCCTAAGGCTCTTTGAGTTATTATTGTTTTCATTTTTTTTATTCAGTTCTTTTGTCATGTCAAAAGGTCAGTCAGTCTCAAGTCAAAAAATTAGTTTTATGCATGTTGACTCCATTGCCCAAATGAATAAGGCTACTTGATCTACGGTATTCTTGACACCTCCAAGGAGCTGCCATCCCCAGCTAGAGCCAATGTTAGTGTCAGTCTTGTTAGCCTGTCACCTGGATAAAAAATTCTTTTACCATGTTTTTTTAGGATTTCACCATCAAATTTTTTTGTTGGTAGGTTTACACACAAATTTGGTCATTGTATGGTCAATCCAAAGATGAAGTCATCATTTGAAATTTCACTCATGCTGGTCGCTTATCACACTTTATGAAGGTTTCACAATGAAAATGGGTCAGTCATCATCATCATTCCATTAGGTCTTAGGCCATCCATTAGGTCAGAAGGGTCTCCAAGGTCCATGATTTCTATAAAAATACCAGCAATAAGTCAAACATGACAAAGCAACTGTTGAAGAATTGATCATGATTTTCACACACTCTTCATATTCTCATGATATCAAAGGTTTCAGAAGAGGAAGCTCCAACACTCAGGAAAGCAAAAGTACATTTGTAGTGGTAAAGGTAGAATCTATCTTCATAAAGTGAATTTAGTTCCTAAAGGAGGGTAGGTTTCTTTTTCTTTTTGAAAAAGTGAGGAATTTTTCCCTATATAAACTAAAAAAGCCTCATAACTTTTTCATTCATATCCTATTCACTCCTTATCATCAAGCTCACTTTCCCAAGAAAATAAAAAACTTGTTTCCCTAGGAGAAAATGGCCAAAATTTGGAGGCGTTGCACGTAAATACACTGCGTTGTGCTTAGGAGGTAGGTGTTGCGCGTAGGAACACTGCGATGCGCGCAGGCAGAGTGCCTCGAAACTCACCAAAATTCTTCAAATTGTCACTTGAAAGATTGGTTTAACTGTCTTCTAAGCTAAGGAACAAGTAAGTACACCATCATCCTCTATCCTTTTCTTTCCCAATTTCATTCCATGTCAATAAATTTTCAAGCTAGGGTTTATAGCAATTTTTTCATGGGAAATGCTAGGGTAAAAATGGTCATCATAATTTTTGATCTCCAAAACATGTAAATTGGTATCCTACACCTGCACACATGTTTGACGAGTCATTTTGACCAGTTCATCCACCTCCAAACAAAGTTTAAACATTGAAAAATCAAAACCCTAGCTCATTCTATAGTTCTTTTGGGCAAATTTCATCATAAACCTTCTTGGTCTCACTTGCAAGCAACAACATCTTTTTCACTATTTTCTTCACTCATTTCCATTAGTCTTCAAAGTCATCTCATCTTTCATGAAAACCCTCCCGTCATTTTGTCAAAATCTCCCACATATCACTTCATTTCCATTCACACCTCACATCTATTTTCACTTCCCGTTGCTAGGAATTTGTGTCATCATGGAGGCTGAATCTTTGCCAGATAGAAAGAGACAACACAAAGGAGGGAGGATTCTCAGATATGAACCATCAGATTGCAACATAATCAACTCCTATCCTTTCATCAAACAGTGCTTTAAGGATGTTCACTGCTTGGAATTTTGCAAAAGGGTAAGTGAGGGAGGGTTTTATGAGCAACTGACAGATTGGGTAGCAACACAACTGAAAGGAGATACTGCTGTCATTTGTGGTATTGAGTTTAGTTTCTCAGTGGCCTCCATCTCACTAGCAACTGGTTTACCAGACAATGCCGAATATTGGTTTAAGGGAATGAGTCTAGATCTTGAAAACTACAGGCCCTTCTTAAAGACACGATACAGAGATACACATACTCACCTCATGCCTTTCAGATATTTACTGGAGAAATAATCCCCTTTAAGGAAAACGATCATGAGGTTCTTTACCTATGAAGGTAGGTTCTCCAAGTTGTGTGCCTATCATATTTGCCTCTTGATGCACTTCACATCTCAAAAGCCACTCAACATGTGTAATTACTTGTTTAGGAGAATTTCAAAAATGTATGAAAAGATACAATTAAAAGATGAAGAGCACTCCCCAAGCTTGTTCCATCGCAGTCTCATCAAAACCATTGTCCGTCACCAGCTGGCAGAGAAAGGTATGGCTTGGGAAGCTTTTGTAGAAGTAGCTTTAAAATGGCATGAGGAAAATGCAGCATCTCAGGCCCCAAGTGCACCAAAACAACAAATAGAGATGGGGTCATCTAGCAAAACAACAGAGAAGATTCATCTACCTAAGACAGAGGTGACCAAAGTGTATAAGAAAGGGCAGAGGCTTGTGTTTTCTTCTCACAAAGAGAAAGGGGCCAATCCTTCTTCATTGACAAAGTAGGAATTGGCAACAAAGGATAAGGAGACAGTTGAGCACGAGTTTGAGCTTATTGATTTAGAGGCAGAAGATCATACTTCAATCATGAGACAGACTATCAGGGACAAGGACTACTAAATCAAGGAGCTGGCAATAAATCTGGAAAGGGCAAAGTATGTTATATCATTCCTTGAACAGGAAAACAATCAACTCAAAGCAAAAGAGTTGATCCTAGAAAAGGAAAAAGCTAAGTTAATGCAGAAAGTCGACAAAGTTAAGGAGATAATGAAAACAAGCGAGCCTGAAGCATTAGAGGTGAGAGGAAAAAGGAAAATACCAAGAACAAGAGGCCTCAAGAAAGCTTTGCAAGAGGAACAAGAACAAATTTTGCTCAATGAAGACCTTGACCTAGAGGTTCGTCAAGATAAAGAATATTGGCTTAATAGGGTGAATGAAAACTTGGAGAAGCTCCTGGAGAAGGCAAACCGAGACAATCAAATGCTCAGACACATGGTGCATCACTATCAAGCTCAAAACATGATCGCCAATGTCAAGGTAAAACAAATTGAAAATAAGCTCAAGGAGGCCAAAAAACATCAAAAGGATGAGGGAAACTTTGATATTCTTGCTGAATCATCTATGAAGCTATAGAAAACCTATTTTTACACCTTCCCTCCAATTTTGAGCAAATTCTGAGCATTTTGAGTTTTTTGACAAATTTTGGTCTAAGTTCAGAAATTCAGCTACTCCAAGGCGCTGTGCTTTTTCCTAAAGCCTCCATTGAGTAAAGGTATACATTTTTGGAAAGGTCTTGACATCCTATAAAAACTCATTTGCCCATATTTTGCAGAGGTGGCTCAGTGTTGGAGAAAAATGCAAAAAAGTGGCAAAAAAATAGCATTATGGACCATTTTTGACAGGCGTTGCGCTTCTGGAGCGACCTTGGGAGAAGGGATTTTTGAAGGTCTTCCTGTGCTCCAAAGTCAGAAATTCAAACTTTTCTGGAAACTAGACTTGAAGGGCTAGTTGACTGTTCTCTCAGATTTGCATTTTGACCCCTAGAAGGCACATGAAAATCAGCTCAACATTGGCGTTGCGCTTCTGCACTTTCTGTGTTTTTATTTGAAAATTTTCACTATGTAAAATTTCTAGTTTTTAGTCTGACTTGGTCAAAGTCAAGATTCTCTATGTAATGGCACTAGTTATGAGGCTAGGTGATGTAGGCATGAATAAATGTACATCATAGGTTGTTTTTGATGTTTATTAGGCCTCATAAAAGAAGCAAACTCCTAAACAAATTCTTCATGAAGTGTTTGAGTTGCACCTTCTCACTCTCACCTGTTGGTTGAGAGAATCTTGGAGTTAGTTCCTCGACCAAGGAATTCGACTCTTGAAGGTGGGGATGTGGTCTAGGAGAGTCTATAAGTATCATTTCACTTCAGGAGAAGAAGGTTGAACTTTTTGTGAGGGAGGCTTGCGTTGTAATCATCTTCCAGCTAATACAGATATAGGGTGCAGCTATTTTCAAGGAACTCTAGCCCAGTGAGTTCATGGTGCTTATGCATCATTATTTTTGTTTTCTCATGGTCTAAACATCTTTATCTACATTATATCTCTTATTTCTATGAATGCCTTGTGATAAAATACTCAAAATTCTTGTGTTTCAAGCTCTGTTACCTGGTTTTCATAGTTATGTGTTTTGTCTTCCTAAGCTAATGAAATCATGTTTATTTATGCTCATTAGTTTCTTCCACATTATATCCTCTATACTACACTGACAAATACTCAAATTACACCATGGCTTTTGACATCTAGCTCCTTCTTATGTTTGCTCATGTATTCCCACAACCTAGACCTACTTGTGGGTACAAACACTAAGTTCAACAAATCCTTAAAAAAACCAAATTTTCACAAACAAATACACATATCTAGCCTAAAATTCATTTTCTTTAAAGTCATATCATTGATAAGATACTTAGAGAGATCCCTCTCATGCTCAGCAGGGCTAGCTACTGAGATGAAGTGGTTTGAGGTTACCCTTGTCGATTTCCTTTTCAGCCTAGGAGATTGTAAGGACTAACATTTTTGGCGCCGTTGCTGGGGAACGACTGTTATATTATTCTTGGGAAGAATCTAAGAGCTTTCAAAGATTTGGTTCTGTACCTCTTAGTTTCCAGTATTTGAAGATAGGCTGAATTCATAAATCTCATCAGTTTAGGGTGTATACATTCTGGCTTCCAAAAGGCATACCAGGTCAAACCCTGACCCAAATCCACCCTTCATTATTGAAGACCCTGAAAGACTTCTCAGAAAACTTAGAATACCTATCACTAAAAGTGCAGTTCGTAAAATTAAAAGAACAACTTCTCTACCTAAAAACTTATTCGCCTTTGTGCAAATTCCATTTGAAGAGCAGATAGAATTATCACTTACAAGGTCCAAGTCTGACTCCTGTAACTCTGATATAACATTAGAACCTTTAAAGGTTGAAACTCACTCTTTTTCTTCAGAATCTTTGTCTGCTAAGACTGATCATGAACTATGGTTAAAATTTGATAAGCTTCAAAGCCTTGCTGACCAACTCCAGATCACTACTGAAAAAGCTTTAGTTCAATACCAACTTGAATACCTAGCCACAACTTCATCCTCTTTTTCACCTCCGAGCTCATCTACCACATCTCCTAAGGCCTCAGTTTCATCATCTTTCCTACCTCCCCCATTCGTTCCATCCTTGCCTCTACAACCCATTTTAGTAGTTCCAACATCCTCATCAGCATCACCACCCTTACTTACACAATTCATTGTAACACCTTCATTTTCTCTAGCAGTCATGGCCAGATTTGCGCCTCTTTTATTGCCTTCTCAACTTATTGCTTTGCCTCAGAACTATGGTCAAATACTTCCTTTGTTTGACGGAAGTGTAGAAATTACAGCTCAGCGGCATATTGACAAGTTAATAGACTTCATTGATTTAGAAGAAATTGATGAGGAGAATTCCAAAATGAGGATTATTGCTCAGAGTTTCTTAGGAGATGTTAAGAAATGGTTTTGAAGTATGGCTGCAAATTCCATTAACAGTTCTGAAAGATTGATTGAATTATTTCTAGCTCATTGGCAAGAGAAGAAAAATCCATTACAGATATTGGCTGAGTATAATTCAATGAAAAGAAACTCCAATGAAACAGTTCAAGAATTCACATCAAGATTTAATACAGTGTACAATTCTATACTTGATGATATGAAACCTCCTCCTGGTTTGGCTCTTCTTCGTTATCCTGATGCTTTCGATCCAGACATGGCCTACCAGCTCAAAGAAAGAGACCCAACTACTCTTGAAGAGATGCAATGGAATGCAATCAGTGTTGAAGCCAATTTTCTCATTAAGAAGTCAAAATCAAAGCCAGAGAGGGCGGAGAAGAAAGTTGTTTTCAGAGAAGAGCCTGCATCATCTTCTGATGCAAAGCTTGACAGTATGATAAAAACTATGGAGAGGATGATGGATAGAATATCCATAACTGATCAACAAGTTGAACCATCAGTGAGGAGTCCTAACTTTCGCGGATAGCAGCAACAATAGTTTAGAAATCGACAGAAAGAGCAGTGAAATCAAGATCCTCAAAGTCAAGTAAAAGCTCCATTTCAGCAAAACTACACTTAAGGTCAAGAAGAAGATGAAGAAGAAATTGTAGAAGCAAATCACTTCTTTCAAGAAGATGAACTGGCTACTTTCCTAATAGAGTAAGATCAGTCTTCTGAAGACTCTTTCATACCAAATGATCAGCAATTTGTGCTTGCAAGCAAAGATCTATGGGCTGATAGGACTGAAGAGTACCAAAGGGGATATCAGAATGCCCTCAGTCATCTCCAAAAGTAGTACAATTTAAGGAATAGAAATGTACCTGTTACTCTAACTCAGAAAAGATAAAATTTACAAAAGGATGCACCAAGCAAAGAAACTACTCTTGCAAGCCAGAATAAAGACAAAGATATTGTCATACTGAATCGGGATAGAACCAATGAAGCCTCCACTAGCAATGTGAGGAAGGACAAAGAATTGCAAACTAAAAGCCAAAGGAAGGAGCCTCAAGCTAAAGGCCAAACAGAAAGGAAGGACATCGCTTCAAAAGAGGTAGAAAAGCAATCTAATCTTCTAGTTTGGATAATGAAATTTCTAAATTGAAGATAGCCGTTCCCCTTATCGAATTGGTAAGGAATGACAAATATAAATTTCAGATTGCAAAAATGCTTAGGGTTGATCAGATGTCTGATACAGTTAATGTAGCTGATGAGGAGCTAGCAATCCTTTTTGGTCTAGCCTTATAAGGAGCTCCTAAAGATAGTGAAATTCCTCCTTTTTATTTGAGTCTTAAACTTCATGACTTTATCCTTCATAATGCTATGCTAGATCCTGCCGCCTCTCGTAATCTGATGCCTAAAGCCATCATGGATAAACTAGGACTGAACATCACCTGACCTTACCATGATCTTTATTCTTTTGATTCTAGAAGAGTGAAATGCCTTGGCCTCATTAAAGACTTGGTAGTGTCCTTAGACTAAATCCCGACCAAAAATGTACTTATGGATGTCGTAGTTGCTGATATTCCTCCTAGGTTTGGCATGTTGCTTTCAAGATCTTGGGGAGCAAAATTAAAGGGCATTCTGCAGCTTGACTTTTCATACGCCATCATCCCTGTTTTTGGATAGCTCTGGAAATTTTATAGAGAAAAGAAGATGAAATTTATGATCAGCAGTAAGCAAAAACCAGTCAATCATCCTATACATGTTGTTCATACTGATCTTGACTCTTTCATTATGTTTAGTGATATGAATTCTGTTGATGATGAAAGTCAGTTAGTGGAAATTTCAGAAGTTCCCAACCTAATGGGCAACATACATAAAACTATTGCAGCAAATTGTAAAGAGGTCGGTGAGGAATGTAGACAACCTGCAAATCCTATTGAAGATATTCAAATAATAGTGCAGAAAATAGAAAGTTCTGAGCTAGCCGTTCAAAATCCTAAAAATCAAGAAATTCATTCTTCAAAAATTCTTTTCCAGACGAAGAAAATGGTCTTTGGACCATGGAGTTTGACAGTGCATCAGGAAGAGGAGTAGGAATTGGTGTTTGGAAACATGGTCCATTACATCAGTTAAACTAAATCCCTCGAAATGTGAGAATGAGCTCTTACAAGTTGGCTTTTGAATGTTCAAACAATGAGGCAGAGTATGAGGCATTGATTGATGGCCTCAAAATTCTGAAAAAGTTGGGAGAAAAAAAGATTTCTGTTTATGGCGACTACGAATTAGTGATCAAGCAAGTCAAAGGGGAGTACCAGGCCAAACACCCAAGAATGACAGCGTATTGCAATGCTGTACTTGATATTCTCAAAACTTTCTCAGAATATACATTATCTCTTATTCCTAGAACTCAGAATGTGATTGCTGATTCACTCGCCACTGCAGCCAGTATGGTGAAGATTCCTATTTATCCTAATCATAAGTACTCCATCCATGTTAAGCATCACCCATCTGTCCTAGATAACATGAGTTTTTGGCAATTGTTTGGTGATGATAAGCAGATAAACAGTTTTATGCAGTTGGAAGGATAGTTTCAGAATTCTCACATTGATGATGCATACAACTTTGATGATCCCCACATTCATTCAGCTGACATTGAAGTATTATAGCTCAAGGACAACAACGTTCCAAGAGGCTTGGTGCCTTTGGAAGCATTATTTGACAGGGATGATATTGCCAAGAAGCCCACCATGGTTCCTACAGAAAAGCGAGTAGAAGATGTAAACATTGGCACATCTGAAAATCCTAAATTGGTCAAACTGTCAAAGTCTTTATCTCCTGAAACAAAGTGTAAGTACATGGCTTTAATGAAGGAATTTGCTGATGCATTTGCTTGGGATTACTTAGATCTGAAAGTTTATGATAAGAGTATCATTCAACACATCATTCATATAAAGCTCGATCAGAAGCCATTTTGCAGAAATTTAGAAGAATCAATCCCAAGTTGTTGCCATCAATTGAAAAAGAGGTAAATGGACTTTATAAGTCTGGAATAATAGTTCCTATTCAGTTTTCTGAATGGATCTCTAATCTAGTACCTGTGAGGAAGAAGACCGGGGAAATTCATCTATGTATTGATTTCAAAAATCTCAATAAGGTGTCCTTGAAAGACGACTATCCCCTGCCTAAGATGGATCACATACTACAGAAGGTGTTCAGATCCTCTAGGATGTCATTGCTTGATGGATACTCTGGGTGCAATCAAATTGTGGTAGACAAAGATGATGAGCTCAAGACAGCTTTCACAATGCCATGGGGTACATTCATGTATGCCAAGATGCCTTTTGGGTTGAAGAATGCAGGAGCCACCTTTCAACGGGCTATGGACATAACATTTGCGAATAAAAAAGACATATTTCTGGTTATCTATCTAGATGATCTAATAGTATTTTCAAAATCTGATGAAGATCACTTGCATCACTTAAGAATTGTTTTTCAGAAATGCAGAAAATTTGGCATCTCACTTAACCCAAAGAAGAGCTTGTTTGCCATGGAAGAAGGTAAGATACTAGGGCACATCATCTCTAAAGATGGCATCCGCATTGATCCTGCTAGAGTGGAGGCTATTCAACAATTAGACTTCCATAGGAACAGGAAAGAGATTCAGTCGTTCAATGGGAAAATTAATTTTTTGAGGAGATTTATTCCTAATCTAGCTGAGCACTTGAAAGAAATGACAAATATGTTGAAAAAGAACAGCGAGGTAAAGTGGTCTTTAGAGGCTAAGAAATAATTTCATGCGGTAAAGTTTGCATTATCTATTGCTCCTATTTTGATTAGTCCAAATTATACCTTAGATTTCATCATTTTTTCTTTTACTTCTGAGCATACATTAACAACAGTCCTAATGCAGGAAAAAGATTAGAAAAATGAGCAGCCTATAGCATTTTTCAGTCGCACTATAAGATATGCAACATTAAGATATAGTATCATTGATAAACAGGCATTGGCATTGGTAAAACCCCTCAATGATTTTCGAGTTTATATTCTACATTCACATACCATTGCTTATGTCCCTACTGCAGCGGTAAATTAAATTCTTGTGCAAATAGATCCTGAAGGTAGAAGAGGAAAGTGGATTGCAACAATGTTGGAATATGACTTGGAGATAAAACCTACAAATCTCATCAAAGGACAAGGGTTAGCCAAGCTTATGGCCGAATCAAATCTACATGCACTGAATATTAATTTAATGGCTGCACTATCAGAAGAACCAGAAGAAAATGACCCTTTCCTGCAAGTGTCCGATATGTTCATGTCCTCACCTTGGTACTCCGACATTGTCTATGTCTTGTAGCACTTGAATCCTCCTTCGACATTCCCCAAAGGTAAAGTTAGAACACTGAAACTCAAAGCTTCAAAATATTGTATTCTGGATGGTGTTTTATTTTGGAAAGATCCTGGAAGTGTGCTACTGAATTGTTTGATAGAAAATGAAGCTAAAGATATAATGAAGGATTTTCATAAAGGAGATTGTGGAGGTCATCATTTTTGGAAAACTACAACAACAAGATCTTAAGAGCTGGTTTCTATTGGCCCACCCTCTTTTCTGATACATACAAAACAGTGATGAGCTACCATGAATGTCAAATTTTTTAAGGAAAGAGGAACCTTCTGCGATTACCACTACAACCAATTTTGATTTCAGCTCCTTTCTAGCAGTGGGGTCTCAATTTCATTGGCAAAATCCATCCTTCATCTTCAACACAACACAAATGGATATTAATAGCCACCGACTACTTTACAAAGTGGATTGAAGCTATCCCAACCAGGCAAGTTACTGATTTTGTCATCATTCAATTTCTGGAGTCTAATATTTTGTCTAGATTTGGCTGCCCATAGAAAATAATAACAAACAATGTTGTTTCTTTAAATAAAAAATAATGGTGGATTTCTATGCCAAATATCATATTGTGCTAGGACATTCTACTTCTTATCATCCACAGGGGAATGACCTAGCTGAATATTCCAACAAATCTTTGGTTAACATCATCAAAAAGGTCCTGGAGGTAGACAAGAAGAATTGGCATAAAAAACTCATCAATGCCTTGTGGGCGGACAGGGTGAGCACCAAAAAGTCAATAGGTATGTCTCCTTTCCAGCTAGTATATGTAGTTGAAACAATATTTCCTTCATCTCTTGTTGTCCTAGTAATGAAAATCCTATAGGAATTGGATAGTGAAACTAATGACATACAAAGGAGAATAAACCAGATGATTCATTTACAACAGACAAGAGAAGAAGTCTTTCAGAACACATCCAAATTCCAAGAGAAGATCAAAAAGATTTATGACCGCAAAACCAAGGAAGACAATTTCAATTTGGGAGATGTAGTCCTTCGATGGGATGCTAGAAATGAAGACAAAGGCAAACATGGTAAGTTTGAGAAATTATGGAAGGGACCATAAAAAATTTCTGCTTTTAGAGGAAAGAATGCTTTCTTGTTGGAAGAAATGGATTTAAAAGATTATTCAGGAGGGGCGACCAATGGTAGGATTCTCAAGCACTACTATGTCTGAAATCTTGAAAGGTCATCATCATTGTACATATTGGTGTGTATTTTACTTCTAGCATTTTAGATAGTTGTCATAAGAATTTGAAGCCCGAAGTGAAGGCCTTAAGGCTCTTTGAGTCAGTAGTGTTTTCATTTTTTTTTATTCAGTTCTTTTGTCATGCCAAAAGGTCAGTCAGTCTCAAGTCAAAAAATCAGTTTTTATGCATGTTGACTCCATTGCCCAAATGAATAAGGTTACTTGATCTACAGTATTCTTGACACCTCCAAGGAGTTGCCATCCCCGGTTGGAGCCAATGTTAGTGTCAGTCTTGTTAGACTGTCACCTGGATCAAAAATGCTTTTACCATGTTTTTTTTGGCTTTCACCATCAAATTTTTCTGTTACTAGGTTTACACAGCAAATTTGGTCATTGTATGGTCAGTCCAAAGATGAAGTCATCGTTTGAAATTTCACTCATGCTAGTCACTTATCACACTTTATGAAGGTTTCACAATGAAAATGGGTCAGTCATCATCATCATTCCATTAGGTCTTAGGCCATCCATTAGGTCACAACGGTCTCCAAGGTCCATCATTTCTATTAAAAAACCAGCAATAAGTCAAAAATGACAAAGCAACTATTGAAGAATTGATCATGATTTTCACACACTCTTCATATTCTCATGATATCAAAGGTTTCAGAAGAGGAAGCTGCAGCACTCAGGAAAGCAAAAGCACATTTACAGTGGTAAAGGTAAAATATGTCTTCATAAAGTGAAATAAGTTCCTTAAGGAGGGTAGGTTTCTTTTTCTTTTTGAAAAAGTGAGGAAATTTTCCCTATATAAACTCAAAAGGCCTCATAACTCTTTCATTCATATCCTATTCACTCCTTATCATCGAGCTCACTCGCCAAAAAAATAAAAAACATGTTTACCTAGGTGAAAATAGCCAAAATTTGGAGGCGTTGTGCATAGATACACTGCGCTGCGCTTAGGAGGTAGGCGCTGCGCTTCTGTGAACTGCGCTGCGCTTTGGCCCTGTGCGTAGGAACACTACGCTGCGCCCAGGACAGAGTGCCCCAAAACTCACCAAAATTCTCCTAAACTTCAAATTTTCACTTGCAAGCTTGGTTTAACTGTCTTCTAAGCTAAGGAACAAGTAAGTACACCATCATCCTCTATCTTTTGCTTTCCCAATTTCATTCCATGTCAATAAATTTTCAAGCTAGGGTGTATAGCAATTTTTTCATGGGAAATGCTAGGGTAAAAATGGACATCTTAATTTTTGATCTCCAAAACATGTAAATTGATATCCTACACCTGCACACATGTTTGATGAGTCATTTTGACCAGTTCATCCACCTCCAAACAAAGTTTAAACATTGAGAAAGCAAAACCCTAGCTCATTCTATAGTTCTTTTAGGCAAATTTCATCATAAACCTTCTTGGTCTGACTTGCAAGCAACAACATCCTTTTCATTATTTTCTTCACTCATTTCCATTAGTCTTCAAAGTCATCTCATCTTTCATAAAACCCCTCCCATAATTTTGTCAAAATCTCCCCCATATCACTTCATTTCCATTCACACCTCACATCTATTTTCACTTCCTGCTGCTAGGACTTTGTGTCATCATGGAGGCCGAATATTTGCCAGAAAGAAAGAGACAACACAAAGGAGGGAGGATTCTTAGATATGAACCATCAGATTACAACACAATCAACTCTTATCCTTTCATCAAACAGTGCTTTGAGGATGTTCACTGCTTGGAATTTTGCAAAAGGGTAAGTGAGGGAGGGTTTTTTGAGCAACTGACAGATTGGGTAGCAACACAACTGAAAGGAGATACTGCTATCATTGCTGGTATTGAGTTTAGTTTCTTAATAGCCTCCATCTCACTAGCAACTGGTTTACCAGACAATGGAAAATTTTGGTTTAAGGGAATGAGTCTAGATCTTGAAAACTACAAGCCCTTCTTAAAGACGCCATACAAAGATACACATACTCACCTCATGCCTTTTAGATATTTACTAGAGAAATATGCCCCTTTAATGAAAATGATCATGAGGTTCTTTAATTGTGAAGGTAGGTTCTCCAGGTTGTATGCCTATCATATTCGCCTCTTGATGCACTTCACATCTCAAAAGCCACTCAACATGTGGAATTACCTGTTCAGGAGCATTTCAAAAATGTTTGAAAAGATACAATTAAAAGACAAAGAGCACTCCCTAAGCTTGTTCCATCATAGTCTCATCAAAACCATTGTCCTTCACCAGTTGGTAGAGAAAGGTATGGCTTGGGAAGCTTTTGTAGAAGCAGCTTTAAAATGGCATGAGGAAAATGCAGCATCTCAGTCTCCAAGTACACCAAAACAACAAACAGAGATGGGGTCATCTAGAAAAACAACATAGAAGATTCATCTACCTAAGCTGGAGGTGACCAAAGTGTATAAGAAAGGGCAGAGGCTTGTGTTTTCTTCTCACAGAGAGAAAGGGGCCAAGCCTTCTTCATCGACAAAGCAAGAATCAACAGCAAAGGATAAGGAGACAGTTGAGCACGAGTGTGAGATTATTGATTTAGAGGTGGAAGATCAAACTTCAATCATGAGATAGACTATCAGGGACAAGGACTACCAAATCAAGGACCTGGCAATAAATCTGGAAAGGGTAAAGTATGTTATATCATTCCTTGAACAGGAAAACAGTCAACTCAAAGAAAAAGAGTTGATCCTAGAAAAGGAAAAAGCTAATTTAATGTAGTAAGTCAGCAAAGGTAAGGAGATAATTACATCAAGCGATATTTAAGCATCATAGGTGAGAGGAAAAAGGAAAAGGCCAAGAACAAGAGGCCTCAAGAAAGCTTTGCAAGAGGAACAAGAACAAATTTTGCTCAATGAAGACTTTGACCTAGAGGAAAGGATTGCCCTAGAGGTTCATCAAGATAAAGAATATTGTCTTAATAGGGTGAATGAAAACTTGGATAAGCTCCTGGAGAAGGAAAACAGAGATAATCAAATGCTCAGACACATGGCGCATCACGATCAAGCTCAAAACATGATCGCCAATGTCAAGGTAAAACAACTTGAAAATAAGCTCAAGGAGGCCAAAAAACATCAAAAGAATGAGGGAAACATGGATATGCTTGCTGAAGAATCTATGAAGCTATAGAAAACCTATTTTTACACCTTCCCTCCAATTTTGAGAAAATTCTGAGCATTTTGAGTTTTTTGACAAATTTTGGTCTAAGTTCAGAAATTCAGCTGCTCCAAGGCGTTGCACTTTTTCCTCAGGCCTCCATTTGAGGAAAGGTCTACATTTTTTGAAAGTTCTTGACATCCCCTAAAAACCCATTTGCCTATATTTTTTAGAGGTGGCTTAGTGTTGGATAAAAATGCAAAAAAGTGGCCAAAAACTAGCATTCTGGACCATTTTGTGACAGGCACTGCGCTTCTGGAGTGACCTTGGGAGAATGGAGTTTTGAAGGTTTTATCGTGCTTCAAATTCAGAAATTCAAACTGTTATGCAAACTAGACTTGAAGGGCTAGTTGACCATTCTCTCAGATTTTCATTTTGACCCCTATAAGGAAACTAAAAGTCAGCTCAAAGTTGGCGTTGCGCTTTTGCACTTCCTGTGTTTTTATTTGAAAATTTTCACTATGTAAAATTTCTAATTTTTAGTCTGACTTGGTCAAAGTCAAGATTCTCTATGTAATGGCACTAGTTATGAGGCTAGGTGATGTAGGCATGAATAAATGTACATCATAAGTTGTTTTTGATGTTTATTAGGCCTCATAAAAGAAGCAAACTCCTAAACAAATTCTTCATGAAGTGTTTGAGTTGCACCTTCTCACTCTCACCAGTTGGTTGAGAGAATCTTGGAGTTAGTTCCTCCACCATGGAATTCGACTCCTTAAGGTGGGAAAGTGGTGTAGGAGAGTCTATAAGTATCATTTTACTTCAGCAGAGGAAGGTTGAACTTTTTGTGAAGGAGGCTTGCATTGTAATAATCTTTCAGCTAATACAGATACAGGTTGCAACTATTTTCAAGGAACTCTAGCCCAGTGAGTTCATGGAGGTTGTACTTAATTATTTTTAATTTTCTCATAATCTAAACATCTTTATCTACATTATATCTCTTCTTTGTATGAATGCCTTATGATAAAATACTAAGAATTCTTGTTTTTCAAGCTCTGTTATCTGGTTTTCATAGTTATGTGTTTTGTCTTCCTAAGCTAATGAAATCATGTTTATTTATGCTCATTAGTTTCTTCCACATTATATCCTCTATAATACACTGACAAATACTCAAATTACACCATGGCTTCTCACATCTAGCTCCTTCTTATGTTTGCTCCTATATTCCCATAGCCTAGACCTACTTGTGGCTCCAAACCCTAAGTTCAGCAAATTCTTAAAAAAAACCAAATTTCACAAACAAATACACATATCTCGCCTAAAATTCATTTTCTTTAAAGTCATATCACTAATAAGGGACTTAGAGAGATCCCTCTCATGCTCAGCAGGGCTAGCTACTGAGATGAAGTGGTTTGAGGTTACGCTTGTCGATTTCCTTTTCAGACTAGGAGATTGTAAGGACTAACATTTTTGGCACCGTTGCTAGGGAACGACTGTTAAATTATTCCTAGAAAAAATCTAAGAGATTTCAAAGAATTGGTTCTGTACCTCTCAGTTTCCAGTATTTGAAGGTAGGCTGAATTCATAAATCTCATCAGTTTAGGGTGTATACATTCTGGCTTCCAAAAGGCATACCAGGTCAAACCCTGACTCAAATCCACCCTTCATTGTTGAATACCATGAAAGACTTCTTAGAAAACTTAGACAACCTATCACTAAAAGTGCAGTTCGTAAAATTAAAAGAACGACTTCTTTGCCTAAAATCCTATTCACCTTTGAGCAAATTCCATTTGAAGATCAGATAGAATTATCACTTACAAGGTCCAAGTCTGACTCCTGTATCTCTGATATAACATTAGAACCTTTAAAGGTTGAAACTCACTCTTTTTCTTTAGAATCTTTGTTTGCTAAGATTGATCATGAACTGTGGTTAAACTTTGATAAGATTGAAAGCCTTGCTGACCAACTCCAGATCACTACTGAAAAAGCTTTAGTTCAATACCAACTTGAATACCTAGCCACATATTCATCCTCTTTTTCACCTCCGAGCTCATCTACCACATCTCCTAAGGCCTCAGTTTCATCATCTTTCCTACCTCCCCCGTTCATTCCATCCTTGCCTCTACAACCCATTTTAGTAGTTCCAACATCCTCATTAGCATCACCACCCTTACTTACACAATCCATTGTAACACCTTCATTTTCTCTAGTAGTCATGGCAAGATTTGTGCCTCTTTTACTACCTGCTCAACTTACTACTTTGCCTTAGAACTATGGTCAAAGACTTCCTTTGTTTGACAGAAGTGTAGAAATTATAGCTCAGTAGCATGTTGAAAAGTTAATAGATTTCATTGAGTTAGAAGAAATTGATGAGGAGAATTCCAAAATGAGGATTATCACTCAGAGTTTCTCAGGAGATGTTAAGAAATGGTTTCGAAGTATGGCTGCAAATTCCATTAACAGTTCTCAAAGATTGATTGAATTATTTCTAACTCGTTGGCAAGAGAAGAAAAATCCATTACAGATATTGGCTGAGTATAATTCAATGAAAAGAAACCCCAATGAAACAGTTCAAGAATTCACATCAAGATTTAATAAAGTGTATAATTGTATACCTAATGATATGAAACCTCCTCTTGGTTTGGCTCTTCTTCATTATCCTGATGCTTTTGATCTAGATATGGCCTACTAGCTCAGAGAAAGAGACCCAACTATTCTTGAAGAGATGCAACAGAATGCAATCAATGTTGAAGCTTTCTCATTAAGAAGTCAAAATCAAAGCCAGAGAGGGCAGAGAAGAAAGTTGTTTTCAGAGAAGAGCCTGCATCATCTTCTGATGCAAAGCTTGACAGTCTGATAAAAACTATGGAGAGGATGATTGATAGAATATCCACAACTGATCGACAAGCTAAACCATCAGTGAGGAATCCTAACTTTCGCGGACAACAGCAACAACAATTCAGAAATCGACAGAAAGAGCAGCGAAATCAAGATCCTCAAAGTCAAGTAACATCTCCATTTAAGCAAAACTACATTGAAGGTCAGGAAGAATATGAAGAAGAAATTGTAGAAGCAAATCACTTCTTTCAAGAAGATGAACTGTCTACGTTCCTAACAGAGGAAGATCAGTTTTCCGAAGACTCTTTCATACCAAATGATCAACAATTTGTGCTCGCAAGTGAAGATCTATGGGCTGATAGGATTGAAGAGTATCAAAGGGGATATCAGAATGGCCTCAGTCATCTCCAAAAGCAGTACAATTTAAGGAATAGAAATGTACCTGTTACTCTAACTCAGAAAAGACAAAATTTACAAAAGGACGCACCAAGCAAAGAAACCACTCCTACAGGCCAGAATAAAGACAAAGATATTGTCATATTGAATCAGGATAGAACCTATGAAGCCTCCACTAGCAATGTGAGGAAGGAAAAAGAATTGCAAACTGAAAGCCAAAGGAAGGAACCTCAAACTAAAGGCCAAACAGAAAGGAAGGACATCGCTTCAAAAGAGGTAGAAAAGTAATCTAATCTTTTTAGTTCGGAAAATTAAATTTCTAAATTGAATATTGCCATTCTCCTCACCGAATTGGTAAGGATTGAGAAATATAAATTTCAGATTGCAAAAATGCTTAGGGTTGATCAGATGTCTGATACAGTTAATGTAGCTGATGATGAGCCAGCAATCCTTTTTGGTCCAGCCTTAGAAGGAGCTCCTAAAGATAGTGAAATTCCTCCTCTTTATCTGAGTCTTAAACTTCATGACTTTATCCTTCATAATGCTATGCTAGATTCTGGCACATCTCATAATTTGATGCCTAAAGCCATCATGGATAAACTAGGACTAAACATCACCCGACCTTACCATGATCTTTATTCTTTTGATTCTGGAAGAGTGAAATGCCTTGGCCTCATTAAAGATTTGGTAGTGTCCTTAGACCAAATCCCGACCAAAATGTACTTATGGATGTCGTAGTTGCTGATATTCCTCCTAGGTTTGGCATGTTGCTTCCAAGATCTTGGGGAGCAAAATTAAAGGGCACCCTGCAGCTTGACTTTTCATATGCCACCATCCCTGTTTTTGGACATCTCCAGAAACTTTATAGAGAAAAGAAGATGAAATTTATGATCAGCAGTAAGGAAAAACCATTCAATCATCCTATACATGTTGTTCATACTGATCTTGACTCTTTCATTATGTTTAGTGATATGAATTTTGTTAATGATGAAAGTCAGTTAGTGGAAATTTCAGAAGTTCCCAACCTAATGGGCAGCATACATAAAACTATTACAGCAGAAGGTAAAGAGGTCGATGAGGAATGTAGACAACTTGCAAATCCCATTGAGGAGATTCAAATAATAGTGTAGAAAACAGAAAGTTCTGAGCTAGTCGTTAAAAATCCTAAAAATCAAGAAATTCAGTCTTCAGAAATTCTTTTTCCAAATGAAGAAAATGGTCTTTGGACCTTGGAGTTTGACGGTGCATCAGGAAGAGAAGGAGAAGGAATTGGTGTTTGGATACATGTTCCATTACATCAGTCAAACAAAATCCCTCGAAATGTGAGAATGAGCTCTTACAAGTTGGCTTTTGAATGTTCAAACAATGAGGCGGAGTATGAGGCATTGATTGCTAGCCTCAAAATTCTGAAAAGTTGGGAGAAAAAAAGATTTTTGTTTATGGCGACTCCGAATTAGTGATCAAGCAAGTCAAAGTGGAATACCAGGCCAAACACCCAAGAATGAGAGCTTATCGCAATGTTGTACTTGATATTCTCAAAACTTTTTCAGAATATACATTATCTCTTATTCCTAGAACTCAGAATGTGATAGCTGATTCACTAGCCACTTCAGCCAGTATGGTGAAGATTCCTATTCATCCTATCCATAAGTATTCCATCCATGTTAAGCATTGCCCATCTGTCCCAGATAACATGAGGTTTTGGCAAGTGTTTGGTGATGATAAGCAGATAAATAGTTTTATGCAGTTGGAAGGAGAATTTCAAAATTCTTACATTGATGATGCATACAACTTTGATGATCCCCACATTCATTCTGCTGACACTGAAGTATTACAGCTCAAGGAAAACAACGTTCTAAGAGGCTTGGTACCTTTGGAAGAGTTATTTGACAGGGATGATATCGCTAAGAAGCCCACCATGGTTCCTACAGAAAAGGGAGTAGAAGATGTGTTACACAAAAATTGTCACCATGAATTTTTACAATTTGTGTGAGTCCATCACCACTCATACATACCTCCTTTGCAAGTCTCAAGCCTTAGCTCTTCATGTCAAGCCTTGAAAATGGGAGAAAGACCTTAAACATATCTCAAATCCTGGTTTCGCACTTTCTCCTAGCATTGTCTGCGGTGCCGCACCCAATGGCCATGTCCCCTACGAACCTGACCGCTCTGTCTGTTAAGTTATGGGTGCGAACCCCTGTAAAAGTTAAAAAGGCGTGAGTTCGCTCTTAAAAACTCACCTTGGGTCACTTCTGGACGCTTCTAGAAGGAATATTACGCTGGCAAGTCGGCTCCACCTTGGTTGATCCATTCCATAACTATGGGAGCTAACTCCATGATATGAGGTGCTTATCCCATTGAAGGAGGAACTTATCCCTTCAATGGTGGACCTGCGACTTCCTCCATTTGCACTATAAATTCAGGCATTGGGCTAGTTGTAGAGAGGTTGAAAGCTGAAGATTCTTGAGGGTAAATGCTGTTGGAAATTAAACTTCCTTTTTGAGCTTGTGAGAGGAGAGATCACATACCTTTCATTTCATTTGGGAAGTGAGTGAGGCTTGTCAAAGTAGAGGAGATTCCTGCTGGACCCTGGAAAGAGCTTGTGCAACATCAAGGCAAAGGTTGTAAGGTTCTTTATTCAAAAAGTTAATACAATCAAAGTTTGTTTTCTCCCAATGAACTGTCTCTAATGGTTTATTTTATGAGGCTCCTTGATCTTCAATAATGAACATGTTTTATTATAAGTATCTATGCAGGTGTTCTTTGATGTGTGTTTGTTTGTGTATGCAGGTTATTAAAAGGGAACTGCTTGAAGCTGTTGGAACAAAGCTGCCACAAAAAAGCATTGGACCGAGGTAGGGTCTATTACACCTCTTAGTTTTCATTTATGAATTGAAACATGTTTAGAGAAAAGTAGATTTGCTTGTGCTGCTTGTTGCTAGATATCATTTGATACTAGGGAGATTGGTCTTGTCCGCAAGAACGATTTATCCAGCCAACGAATTGGCGACCATACTGGGGAACGGTTTTGGTTTTTAATTTGTCTTTGCTTTGACTTGAGAAACTTGAGTTTTGGTTTCTGATTTTGCCTTTATGTGTGTGGGATTGGGTAGTTGTTAGATCCTGGTTTGATTTTTATTTTTCAGATTTTTGGAAGAGGACCGCACCTTCTGCGTTAGGTACAGTGCGTACCTGTCTGCACTGTTACAGTATAACATAGAGCGGTACCGCACCTGGTTCTACTGGGAGCCTGCAAACCCTGTCAAAAGTTTGAAAAACCTAAGATCCTTCCGCCCAGTTAGGTTTAGTTTTTTGTCCATAGCTGTTAGTTTATGCCCAGATTTGCACTTGTCTTGACAAAAGTTCCTTGTGAGTTAGTTTTCATTGGCATTCTCGTTTGAAGTGATTTTCTAGAAGTTTTTCCTATTGCATTGATTTTTTTTTCTTGGTCTTCATAATAGCTCAGAGATCAGAAGCCTTAGAGCCTTAGATCACCCTAGTATCTCTGGTCTTCTTGCTGAGTTTGACTAGTTTATGAAATCTATCCTTGAAGAGAGCTTAATCCCATTTTTCTCTTTTGCAAAACTTTGATTAAACTTGATTGAAAGTTTTGTTTCATTTTTTATTAAAACATAATTGGGTGTTTTTGATTAGTTTGTTGATCTGAACAAATTGATCCTTAGTTAGGTTAAAAACTAAGTCAAGTATCCTCAAAAACATTTCAAGTTTCTTTTCAATCCATTTTGTTTAGATCTCAAGATTAGATTATAGTTTTGAGTTTTTCATAGAAATTATAGAAGCTTATAGAAAAATTTGTTTTCAATAGTTTTTAGAGTTTTTCTAGAAATCTTAAAAGCTCTCTTGAAAGAATTGTTTGTTTTTGTAGTTTTGATTGTTGAAAAGAAAAGGGATTTTCCGTGAATGTGATTAGTAGTCTCGTTTTTGAAGTTCTTTGAAAAAGACAAAAAGTTTTTCTTTTCAGTTGTATGTTAAGAGAAAGATTTGATTTTCAAAGCATTGCATTTTCAACTCTTCCTTAGCTAGAAATTCATTGAAAAGAAAAGGAATTGTTTATCATCTTAGGTGCATTTTTTAGTGTTATGGAGTCGAGTCTTCACACCATAAAGTTTCATCTCCACACCCATTGACTTAAGAAACAACCAATAAAATTAACGCTTAATTAAAATCCATCTAGCAATCTTTTTATTTTCTAGGGCTCTTTTCATCGACATAGCTTAGGCTAGTATCTTGGAGTAGGGAGTAATTAACTCTCCAAGATAGTTTAAACAAACAAGTAGTAGATCTTGCGGTAGGGAGAAATTCCAATTGTTACATCTATGCTCTGGGAAAGCTCCTCTTAAAGGAGAAGCACGAGATCATATCTGAACCAGTGAGGTAATCAATCCTTCCTCATTGGGAACAATAGCAAATATACACGTATTAAAAACGGTAAACCTCGGATTAACCATTGTCGAGGAGCCTGGGGTCACTTGTTGGTAAACCTTGGATTATGTCAAGGAGCCTTCAAGGGGATTGAGCTTGTTACTCTGCCCTTGCGTGCGTATCAGATCGTAGACTGTTCCCCCAGGTATATTTGTTTCCGTTGGTAACCATAGTGGCCATAATCTATAGGATTCTTTCCTAGGTGACGGTGGAGGGAAGATCCCACTGTACTTGGAGCAGACATCGACTAGACTCACTTGGACTCTCTGGGGGGTTATCTTCACTCGAGACGGTTATAGTGGAGAAACTTGTGCTAGTCTGTTTCATTAAGCAGGTTGTCGGGGTAACTGTTCCAACCGCCACTTCTGTATTGAATTCTGCGATGTTGGATTTCGTCACCAACTAGTGTTTTCGATCCGGAAAAATACTGTTTGTGTGGTTTGATCTCCTAGATTTATTCGACGTATGCTTCAAATTGTTTGGTTCTTTAGAGAATTTAGGTGGTTTTCTTGAGATTTTCTTTGTTTTCATGTGAAGTAATTAAATAATTAATCATGGCTGAATTACTGAGACAATCTCGTCGACTTTGGGGGCAACCTCCCAAATTTACACCAAGTCAACTTGAAGGGCTGCGAGCTCTTGTCACACCTAGTGAAAGTAGAGTTGGGTCACCGGAGGCGGGAGAGTCTTCGTTAATCATACATCCTGATTATCTAGTTCAAGCAACAGAACATATTTCTGAACCGATTTCATTTTTCGAAGTTACTGGTAGTATTACTCCTACTAGTTCATTAGCCGAAGAACCTGAAATCTCTGAACCTGAAACTGAACCTGCTGCTACTCCATGTTCGGGATTTGATTCTCCTGTTTCTAGTGGTCCTAGTTCACCCAGGGTAGAAAGTATCATTACCCAGAATCTTCGTTCTGGACTCATTTCCATAGAAGAACTTGTAAGTCCGGACAAAGGTGTAAACATCCTCGAAAACCAACCAACTATCGAACTTAGGGAGCGTGAATCCATTTTCTACAGTCCCATTAGAGGTGATGCTTGGTATATTTCGTTGACCAAGGTCTCGCGTCTTCACCACCTCAATTTCCTTTCCATCCAACACCCAGAGGTTATTATCCTCCTTTGAATATGTCGAGGCAGTCATCCTTGTTTTCCCAGCCAGAAACATTTTTACATGGCAGTCCTTCTGTTCCTCCTGGGTATCAGTCTTTATCTGGTACGTTTTTAGGAGCATCTCCTCAACCCATCGAATATGTAGTATCTCCTGGTAATAGCGGAACTAAACTGTTAAGTGTCGAAGAGATTCTTATGATGTATGGTACTACCCCTAACCCGCAATCTCAAGGTAGTTCAATACCGCCTGGGGGCAGCCGCAAGGTACTCAAATACCGCCTGGGGAGCAACCTCAAGGTAGTCCATTACCGCCTGGGGGGCAACCTCAAGGACAGTACATCCCTACAGGATAGTATTTCCCCCAAGGTCAACCCCAGTACCAATATGTACCTCAAGGTCAACCTTAGTTTCAATATGTGCCACAAGGTCAGTACCAGCCTCAAGGTCAGTACCAACCGCAAGGTCAGTACCAACCTCAAGGTCAATACCAACCTCAAGGTTTCCAACCACCTTCAGGTCAATCATTTGTTCAAGGAACGGGAAATGTACCGTATAATTATCAACCTTACACTCAACCTGGTTTTGGTCCTCAATATGCTCAACCTGTTATGGGTCCATGCCGCAGAATGAACATGGTGTGGGATCAACAGACTTCACAACCCAGTGTGCAATTGTCATCTCAATCTAGATAGCCTTTGGTTTCTGGTTCACCCCAGCAACCTGTCCAACCTACTTCTCAAACTTCTACACCTGGGGTAGTTCATCAGCCTGGGCCTAGTTCACCTCGAACTCCGCCCCAAACGTTTGCTGCAACTACTGCGGCCTCTTTTCAATCCACCCCACCTATTTCTGGAGTATCAGCAGCTCCAGTTTCTACTGTTTTTGTATCAACTCCTCAGACCTCTTTAAATCAGTCCGGACCTACAATCTAGACTTCGGTTTCAATGCCTGTAGGACAACCTAGGCCTAGTACGGTTATCACAAGTCAACCTCAATTTACTTATCAACTGTACTAGGGACAGTGCCAATTCGGTCCTGCTGTGCAGAGCCCAGATTATCAGTATCAACCGTACCCTGGGTATACTTATCAACAACCTCAACAACCCCAGTATGGTCCAGTTAATCCTGGTTTTCCAGGAGGATATAATATCCCAAATGCCAATCCGATTCCAAGTTATCCTGGATATCCTCCTCCTGGGGCTGGTCTTATGACCCCAAGTTTTCAGGATCCGAACCGTCAGTTACCGTTTATAGCAACTTTGGATTTACCTGACTTGTTGCGCCTTACGAACAATCCCATTAATTATCTTCCGTTTGGCCGCCAATGTTGAATAAGTTTCCCAATGATATAGCAAAGTTTGAGGGGAAGTCAGGAGAAGATCCGTCAAATCATGTGATGACTTACCATCTCTGGTGTGCATCAAATTCCATTATAGACGATTCAATTCATCTTCGTCTTTTTCAACGCAAGAAGCCAAGTGGTACATTGAGTTGCCATGAGGCTCTTTTTACAATTTTAGTCAGTTAGCCACTTCCTTCCTTACTCATTTTCAGCTGCCAGTCCGATATGAAAATGGAACGAAATTATTAACTTCATTAAAACAGTCGACATCCACATATATTTCAGACCATATTCAAGAATGGCGACGTCGACGTCGTTTAGTGAAAGTTTTTATTCCGGACCAAATTTTGGTAGAATGGTTTGTAAAATCGTTATTACCTAAAATAACTGAAGATGTAGCCAAGGTAGGAGTAGTTACCGAAGAGAAAGTAATTGCTCAAGCTCAGTACCTTGACTTAGTTTATACACAGTCAGGTACTTTACATGAGAAAATCCCCAACCTTCCAAAGCAAAATCAAATAACTGCACCTCCCTCAGGGTCTCATGCCGCTGATGGTATGATTGGTACTGTTAATACCAAAAGTAAGAAGAAATCCTCCAAGAATTCTTCTCCTATTTTAAGTTTACTAGATTCCCCAAAGGGAGAGTCTTCAACTGAAATTTTTGCCGATGTCCATGTCGTAGAATCATCTACGACCAAATCAAAATCTGGCGATAAGAAGAAAGGCAAGAAGAAGAATAAGAAAAACTCGAAAGAGAAATCAAGTAAACCCGAATCTACTGACGAGAAATGTAAACCTCACTATCCTTGTCTCATCTGCGATGAGGAGCATTTTACAAGAGATTGTCCACATCGTGCCGAGGTTGCGAAAATCGTCAAAGGTTCTCAAACACCTGCTGTTTTGAAGGATCCTTTCCGAGTCAAGACCGTAAGATGATAGCTTCTTCCTCTAGTGCCTTGGAAGAGCCCATAATGATGATGTCCCATGTTAGGATTGCGACATGATCACGAGATTGGAAGTAAGAGTCCTATTGGTGGTAAGGAAGCAGAATCTTCTAATTCCAACCCATCAACCTCAGCTCCGTCTGGTTCCAATCCGCTACAGATCGAGAAACCTAATCCAAACTTAGTAATCAAACCGCCTGCTAAAGGTATACTTCAAAAGTCAGCTTTCAATCCACATGTGAGAGTTGCTCAGAACTATAACATTGTTGAAGATTTCGCTGTTTCACCTTCAGCAATGTCGGCTTTGGAGGTGCTGCAATTTTGTCGAGCATAGCGTAAATTGCTATTGTCAGCTATAGGAGTTGTTGATCTTCAGGACTCAAACCTCATAGTCTTCGATTTAGAAAATAGTACACCTCGTTTACCTCATCAAATGGCTTTCCAGATTCCAGTGTTAGTCAAAAACAAACGTTGCTTTAGGGCTGTGATTAATGAGGGAGCTTCACCGTGTATTATGTCGATACAGTGTTGGAAAGCCCTTGGTTCTCCTACACGTAATCAATCGCCGATGATTCTGAAGGCCTTTGATGGCTGAGGGTTTCATCCTTATGGCATTCTGCAGGACTTACCTATAGGGGTTGAAGGAAAAACTGTTAATCTAGATGTGGAGGTGGTTGATGCCCCTCTGGATTACAACCTTCTTTTGGGTCGTAGCTGGTCTTACGCGATGACTGCTGTTGTTTCATCGGTCTTTCAGCTTATTAAGTTTCCACATAATGGAAAGATCATTACAATAGATGAGTTAACTTACTTTTCGTCTGACCCATCCTCTTTTGAGAGTATCCAGCATGTCAGTAAAACGGCTATCCCTTATAAGGATGTTGGGGTAGGTTTAGTTAAAGATTCTAGTTTACTAGGAACTTTTTCTTTTCCTCCTCCCTACGTACCGTCTCCTTTCACGAATATTCATATGATTTCATCAGAATCCATTGTTCTTGACGATCCTTGGTTCGTTCCATTTTTCTTGACGATCCTTGGTTTGTTTGCGTCGATTCTTCGAAGGTTGAAGCCATTTTCAAATTACCACCTCCTTCGACTCTTCGCCTACTCCAAAGTTTGCAAGGGAAAGCAAACTTTTTACGTCGTTTCATTCCTAACTACGCTGAGCTTACAAAAGCTTTCACCAGGTTGTTGAAATAGAACACTCCATTCTTTTGGGATGAGACAGCTGACAAATCTTTCGATGCACTTAAACACGCATTGACCCATGTGCCATTATTGCATCCTCCCAACTACAGCCAGGATTACTTCTTGTACCTCGCCGCTTCCCATTCCACCATTGGGATGGTTTTAGTTCAACAGGATGAATTTGAGAGTGAACATGTGATCTATTATCTTAGTCGGACTCTAACTCCACCTGAGTTAAAATATTCACATGTGGAGAAACTGGCCTTGGCAGCAGTTCATGCTATTCAACAATTTCTTCATTACATTTTGTTACGCAAAACCATGGTCATTTCTAACTTTAACCCTATGCAATACATTTTGACTAAACAATTGCTAGGGGGCAAGTATTCCAAATGGATTGTCATCCTGCGGGAATTTGACTTGGCATTTGAAAAGGCCAACTCAAAGAAGTCTTTGGTTTTTGTGGAATTGATGTGTGACTTCCCTCGTGCTGATACCGAACAGGTGGCGGAAGAACCCACTGTGGATGAATCCTTGTTCCTTATCAACACTGTTGATCCATGGTATGGAGATATCATTGTTTATCTCCAAACCCAATCTTTTCGGCCAGACATTTCACGATCTCAGCGTAGGAAAATATGATTCCAATCCCAACCTTACACTATTATTGGAGATACTCTTTATCGTCGTGGGGCGAATTCTGTTTTCTAATGTTGTCTAACTCAGGAAGAGGCCGAAAAGGTTCTAAATGACTGTCACTCTGGAGCGTGTGACGGTCATATGTTTGGGTATGCCACAACCCAAAAGATATTGCGTGTTGGCTATTTCTGTCCGTCTTTATTTAAAGATTGTATCGTTGTAGTCCGAAAATGCCACAATTGCCAAATTTTTTATCGTAAGATGTGCGCTCCACCTGCTCCTCTCCACCCTATAATTGCCGTCAGTCCATTCGCAAAATGGGTATCGATTTTATTACATGTAACCCTCACTCGACCGGGGGGCATGCGTATATCATCCTTGCGATAGATTATTTTACCAAGTGGGTCGAGGTAATGCCTACATTTTCGGCAGACGGAAAAACTGCTGCGATTTTCGTTTTCAATCACATAATTACTAGATTTGGTGTTCCTCAAGCGATTATCATTGACCATGGGAGTCATTTTCGAAACATCATGATGACTGAACTAACAGATCAGCTTGGCCTGCGTCACGATAGTTCCACTTCATATTACCCACAGGCAAATGGTCTGGTTGAAGCAATCAACAAAGTTCTAGTCACTATGATCCAACGAATCATTGGGATTCATAGGTTGAATTGGCATAACATGTTATTTTCAGTGCTTTGGGCATACCGAACCTCAGTCAAAACATCAACAGGTTTTACTCCCTTTCAACTAGTTTATAGTTTAGAGGCAGTACTACCCATTGAATGTGAAATCCCGTCATTACAAATTGTCATAAAATTATTACCAGCCACTTCCGAAGAGGAAAAACATTTATTATACTTAGCTCAATTAGATGAGAATCGATGTGATGCTGCATTAGCTATCAAAACTCATGCCAAAAGAATTAAAGCTCAGTATGATCAGAATGTTACACCACGCAATTTTTCAGAAGGAGACGTAGTCTTACTTTACGATCAAGCAAATGATAAGCTAGGGCTGGAAAATTTGTACCCATGTGGCATGTTCCATATATTGTTAAGCGAAAGATAGCAAAAGGGGCCTATGGATTAGAAGATTTTGATAGTGTCTCTTTAGGTAAACCTAGGAATGGGTTTTATCTAAAGCGATATTATGCTTAAAAGATTAGTGTGGAGAGTTTTACACTAGTTTCTTTCTAAGTTTGGTGTGTTTTTAGATTAGGAATGTGTTCTTTAGTTTAGAGAGTGTCTTTCATCATTATTCCTTCTTATCTTGATTTTACTATTGATATTGCAGATGTCGACGCCTCTCCAAACATACATCGGTTTTCCTGATGACGCTTGTCGTGGTACACGAAACATCTCTTCCGCAACTTGGGTTATCTATTCGCCCTCTGACGAGTTAGTATCTATGCATGGGGTAAGCCTCGGTCAAGCAACGAACAACATTGTAGAATACAGTGCAGTGATTGAGTTATTATCTGAATCCATTTCATTTGGAATTCGGAGTTTGATTGTTAGGTTAGATTCAGAACTCATTGTATTACAACTTAATAGAGTTTATGCCATTAGAAATACATTGTTACTGAGATTATTTTTGAGAGTCCGTCTCTTGGAACGAGAATTTGATTACATCGAATATCAACACATTCCAAGATATTTAAATACATTAGCAGATGCAGTTACTTCTCAAATGTTAAATAGACATTTGCATTAAATGAAACAATAAATTTAAAAACATCCCATAACATGTTTTGCAAGATAACCAATAATAGTGATATAGCATAACATAGGAGTGTGTCAAATATACATCGTCTTCAATCATAGGTTGAAAAACACCTTATGATCGGAAAAACTGAAAGTACAAAAAAGTACAAAAATGAGTCTACAAGGCGATCATCCTATCATTGGTGATGATCACAATAAGACACCACTGCTTGGGCCACCCTACAAAGGAACCTCCTAAAAGGTCCTGGGACCCGAATCACATAGTGTTGTAGCCTAAGAGGAATGTCATCTATGGTGGTCTCTGAAATATCTAGTGTCAAGCGCTCTAGATGACTCTCCAATTTGGCCAAGGTCTCTGTCGATTGGTCCTGTGGGGCCGATGCTCTGGCAGCTGGCTGTCTTCTATCATAAGGCTGGAGAGCGGTTGGTTTCCGTGGACCCACATCTGCATTTAAAAAAATTTTACTATTAGTTTTGGGATGATTTGAAAACAAAAAAAAATAATTAAAATCTCGAAAATGTTGAAAATGATTTTTACCTGTATCATCCCATTGCTCTCCTGGTGGAAGAGCCATGTCAGGATCACCACGATAATCCATCCCAGCATATGGAAAATCTTGAATCACAAAGAGTTGGTTCCGTAACCAACGAAAATACTCTGGAGGAAAACGAACAACCTCAGAACCCTCCTCGAGATGACGGGCCATCACTGCAAACCATCGCATAATCCTAGGCTCCCGAGGAAGTCCATCCGCAATGGTAAGCTGCTATGGGATCAGCATCAGAACCCTCTCTAGGCCAAAGGTCACAACTAAATAACCATAACCAAATTTCTTTAGTTGCACGTTCTTTGCTCTCGTCAGTTGGACCTTCACATTGGCAAACACAGCTTCGCACCAGTTGAAGATGGTGCCTCGGTAACAATCTACCGCCATGCGCATTTGGGACCCGGTAGCCAAATGTAATGCTGCACTCCCGTAGAGTCTAGTGATAGTAAATGTGATCAATTTTTGTTTAGGACGGGAGATGGTTTTAACATCTATCCATTTGTCCACAGTTTGGATATTGCTAAACTCTAGTTGGAGACTAGCGACAGATTGGCCACATGGCCTAGTTCCGAATAGAGATAATCTCTCGCCTCTCTTGGGCAAGCCAGTCAAGAAGTATATATCTTCCGGCTCGATTTCAAGCCGGTTACCACCAATAATGAAGCACTAGTCCTGAACGCTCCACCTGTCTACTAGCCATTGCAAAAAGTCTACCTGTGCCCTCATGTCGGGTATGGCCCAGAATTTAAATAGTCCACACGCTCCCAATGCCTGTAATGAAGGAGGATGGAGTAATGCGGCTTGGACCACATCCTCATGATCCCTTTCTCACCAAATAAGAATCTTGTGTACCTACATTGCAAAATAGGTGGTTTAGAACATTTCAATATGAAACTTGTGGGGCAAAAAAGAAGAAATCAGGGTTTTAAATCTGTGTTCCGCGGGGTTTGCACCCATTCTTTTAGAGACAGTGTGTAGTTGTGCACTTTTCCTTAAGAACAGGTGCAGCACCCCGAATTTTCCCTGTGCACGGAAAAATCGAGGTGCGCAGTGGCCACATGGCGCACCTGCGCAACCACCGCGGGCGTTTTTTTGCCCAAATTTCCTTCTAAAAATCAAATTCTAAAGCCTAAAACAAAATTCCAAACGGATGAAATGCAAGAGTAAGTTGTTGTGGATTACCTGGAGCTCTCATTTTCGTTTCCAATGGTTGGATTTTCTGTAATCTCCACAGGAAGTTTCTTACCCAAAATCTCTTTTTTACCACTCTGAAGTCAAACGGTGAAAATGAATTTACGAAAGCCATTTTTATAGGTTTTTTGAATAAATAAATTTCTAATTTGTTTATTTTCCACTTTAAAAGGTATTTTTTCAATGCATTTCACTTATTTTAAACAAGTATGTGTAATCATTCGAGTTTTTGCGTGGAAAACAGGATGTTCAGGAATAAATGATCATTTTTGATGAAAAATATTTTAAGTCCTCTTTACGCTCTTTTCTGACTTGTAAAATATGAAAAGATTGCCAAGTTTTTCTCTTCTTGAAATCGTTAAAACAGAATTAAAAGGACAGTCCACTTAGAGCTCTTTTATGACTGTGTAAACATGAAAAGATTGTCGGACTTTTGTCGTTTCAAGTTCGATATTGGTAATAAAACGACGTGTCTTTGATCGCTTTTTTACTTTTTTGGATCAAGGCCACTAATTACGAAAAGTACTCCTTGATTGTAATGGTCAAGCGGTTCTCTCAAGTATTATTTTATACTTTTTCAGGCTTGCAAGACACAAACTTACGAAAAAGGACAACCATGGAGTTTTCTTAGGTTTTTCTTCTGATTCCCTAAAATTGAAAAACACCGAGTTTATCCTATATTGGACTCGTTAAAATTTCATAGTAAAGGACCTGTTCAATTTCGAACAGGAACGAACCACTCCTTCTTAGGGTTCGAATCTAAACTAAGTTGGACTCATCCGAAGGATGAGTTTATAACCAAGAAAATGTTATCCTCCTCAATCTTGTCAAAAATAAAGAGGTACTTGCCAGAAATGGTGGGGGAAAAGAGAGAAAAATGAACCTGTTTGTTGTACTTTGTGTTGTTGTACTTTGTGTTTGAAAAAACTTTCCATCACTCTTGAACACGACACTTTTATTCACCTGGGTTGGGAAATCCTTTACCTAACAGTTAATCAAGTCACATTGAAATTATTCAGCTAGTTTCCAGGTATTAGCTTCGGGTCAATGGTCACGAAGCCATCTACAGTGTCGTTATGTGTTCAAGAGGTCTGTGAAAATAAACCATTCACCTGCGAAATATCTATCATCCATCATTGACCATCCCTGAATTAGTCCTTGCCAAATATATTTCTTCAGACTTGATCTATGGTTTTGTGTTATGGGCTTTCCTATGACGGATCGCTTTCTATCGACTCTGACTCATTATCTAGAATATGATATAGAAATCGTCAGTACCTTGGAATCTGCATGCCTCAATGGCAGGTTTCTCGCCTTTGACGACATGTTGCATCCGTGACCTTCAATCAAAGGATTCTGTGATGTGTTTGACATTGACTCATTCCCTCACATTTCATGGATTGTACTGAGTACTTTGAGGGCCATTGACATTACTGGTGGTTCCTCTCACACTTGTTAATAGTTTACATCATTGACTGGTAATCAAGTGGTTTCTACCATGTTGCTTTCAAAATTATTCACTGGATAAATCGTACTAGTTCGGAAGTAGAAATGAAGACCCTGGATCTAGTTTCCACCATCCAGGCTACGAGGAATTTTGTTATCATTATATAGTGGACTATTCATAAACAGATGGTTGCTCCCATACTGTGTCCATATGTCTCTAGTTGTGATGTAATACAAAATCATTCCTATATCAGAACAATTTTAGATAGTTCTTAGTCAGTTTTGATCTAAGTATGGGAATGCGTACCTCAGCGATGATATTTTCACATATATATATTTTGTGTTGAATGTTTTTTACAGGTTCCGACCAGGGTATCCACAAGAAGATCCTTGAAATATAAATTCCTTCACTCTTCTTAGATGATCAAAAATATCCTCATCTATTACAGACTTTTCACTTTAGGGGGAAATCTATTACACAAAAAATTGTCACCATGACTTTGTACAGTTTGTGTGAGTCCATCACCACTCATACATACCTCCTTTGCAAGTCTTAAGCCTCAAATGTTCATGTGAAGCCTCGAAAATGGGAGAAAGACCTTAAAAATATCTCAAATCCTGGTTTTGCACTTTCTCCTAGCATTGCCTGCAGTACCGCACCCAATGGTCATGTCGCCTGTGAACCTAACGGCTCTATCTGTTAAGTGATGGGTGTGAACCCCTGTAAAAGTTAAAAAGGCGTGAGTTCACTCTTAAAAACTCACCTTCGGTCACTTCTGGACACTTCTAGAAGGAATATTACACTGGCAAGTCCCCTCCACATTGGTTCATCCATTCCATAACTAAGGGAGCTAACTCCATGATATGAGGTGCTTATCCCATTGAAGGAGGAACTTATCCCTTCAATGGTGGTCCTGAAACTTCATCAATTTTCACTATAAATTCAGGCATTGGACTGGTTGTAGGAGAGTTTGAAAGCTGAAGGTTCTTGAGGGTAAATGCTGCTGGAAATTAGACTTCCTTTTTGAGCTTGTGACAGGAGAGATCACATACCTTTCATTTCATTTGGGAAGTGAGTGAGGCTTTTCAAAGTAGAGGAGATTCCTGTTGGGCCTTGGAAAGAGCTTGTGTAACATCAAGGCAAAGGTTGTAAGGTTCTTTTTTTCATAAAGTTAATACAATCAAGTTTATTTTTCTCAATGAAATGTCTCTAATGGTTTATTTTATGAGCTCCTTGATCTTCATAATGAACATGTTTTATTATATTATCTATGCAGGTGTTCTTTAATGTGTTTTTGTTTGTGTATGCAGGTTATTAAAAGGGAACTGCTTGAAGCTGTTGGAACAAAGTTGCCACAAACAAGCATTACACCAAGGTAGGGTCTATTCCACCTCTTAGTTTTTATTTATGAATTGAAACATGGTTAGAGAAAAGTAGATTTGTTTGTGCTGCTTGTTGTTAGATATCATTTGATACTAGGGAGATCGGTCTTGTCCGCAAGAAATATTTATCCAGCCAACAGGGCTTCTTTGAGCAACATTTTGAATCAATCGACTTCTCCCTTGTATTTCTTTTCTTCCACAATGAGAGGACATTAGGTTTTACGAGATTGGGCTTGCAAAGGTTCAACTAGTTCGAGCCCTAAATCCTTATACCCTAACCTCATTGGGGACATGCAAAGAAAAATAGAGAAAGAGCAGACCATGCTGATACCACTGATATAGACTTATGAAGGAACATAATATAATACATATATAAACATAAACACATAGATGGAATAGAAATAAAACTTCATTTCATTAATATCAAGAACTGAAATATGATTTCATAGAGAATGGAAATAAACTAGCTCGAGTGATGGTATCGTATATCTAAGAAGAGATGTGTCAACTGCATGCCTCGAAACTATGTTACAATGAGTCTCAAATGCCTATTTATTATTTAGAAACAATGGAAAACCCTAAACAACCAAAAACCTAAGCCTACGAGATGAAGCGCCAAAACTATGGGCCCCGTTGGGGTAAATTGGTACATCAATTTCCGAGGGTCATAACTATGGCATATGATCTCTGTTTGATGCACAAAATACCTTGTTAGAAAGATCTATCCTAGGAATATAAATTTTAATTAGAAATGTGGATCAATGAATCACATCTCACCGTTTTCCAAAAAAATGTCGTTTAGGGCATCAAAACGAGAAATTGAGAAACTGAAAGAGACAATGGTGGGTGTCCAAGTGGAATAGGAAGTAGAAATCAATATCCAGATAGATCATTTATTACAATGACAACTTCAATTCTTGAAGCTCAACTTTCACTGCAATATGGATCTCCCTCTGAGTCTACTATGGCCAATATGTAGCCAAAATAGGCCTCTCGCATCCTCCTATTTCCTTGTTCAATTTTGCTCCTAAAGAATATGTAAGGTCATATTTCCTTGCTCAAATCCCTAAATAAATGGTACACTTGCTACATGAAAACTGTGTACACTCACTAGTATACAATAATAATGACAATTATGCCTTTTCCCTCCACTTAGCTAAGAAATTTGAATTGCATGCACGGCTAGGGTTATTTTTAGTAAATTGACTAGTTAACTAAGAGCTCAATGAGTTGACAATAGTTACAACTACTCAACTAAACTCATGCTAACTCAATTCTAGACTAGAGCTTCGTTAACTAACTTTCACTAAAGATAAAACCTCCAAATAGATAGGTATTAGCCACCAACTTAGATATTTCACCCATAAACTTGAATTAACTAACTTAATTGAGTGATTTGGCCATGTAACTCCTGCTAACTACCTGCCAACTCATTCTACTGATGTGGAAATTCGAATTTCTCCATTTGACTAAGGCACAAGTCAAATGAAGCCTTTTCTTGCTACAAATTAACACTCCCTCTTAGCAAGAAAACGGTTATGAACAACCCTAATCCTGGTCCTATGGAACTCAAACATACCTTTTGAAAAATCCTTTGGCAAAATGTCTGCATCCTTCTCCTCTATCAGAATGTACCATAACATAACAATCCTCCTATTCATACAATGTCTTAGGTGATGGCACCTAATGTCTATATGCTTGTACGTATCATGAAACAATGGATTTTCAAAGATTTTTGTACAACTTTGATTATCATAGTGGATCAATGTAGACTCCATCCACTGACTAAAGAGACCAACCGGGATCTTCCTCATCCAAATAGCCTCACATGTTGCTTGAATAGAAGCCATATACTCGGCCTCTACTAAGATGAGTGCTACAAATATATGTTTCTTGTTGTACCAAGAAATTGTTGTTGACCAAACACTGGGAGCTCAATATACATCTATCAATCCTTGGAGCTTCACTCAATAAATTTTCATGTTCCATAAACCAAAGTCTATTATGCCTCTGAGGTGTCTCAAAGCAATTTTTGCTACTTTCTAGTGAATCTTGGTAGGCTCCACCATGAAATAACTAAGTTGGTTCGGTGAAAAAAACATTGGGCCTTGTGTTCACCAAGTATATCAAGGACCCCACCAACCGTCTGTAGATAGTGCCACCTAGTTCCTTACCTATAGAAGCATTATCCTTCCTCCAATTAGTACCACGAGGAGTTTCCATGGGTTTGCAGTCCTGCACATGGAATCTCTAAATAGTTTTAGAAGTGTGCTTCCCCTATCTAACAAATATCTCTCCATCTCCCTTCCACACCACCAATCCAAGGAATTAGTGCATCCAACCCATATTATTCATCTTGAACTCTCTTGTAAGGTCCTCCTTGCAAGACTAGATCAACTTGTCATCTTGTATCAGTATCAAATCATCCACATAGAGAACTAAGATGAGCAGATTTCCATCTACCATAATGTATTAGAGATTGGCATCTGCTTCACTCTTAGTGTAGCCCAATCCACTAAACTAATAATCTATGCAAGTATAAAAAGCACAAGGTGACTTCTTGATAGCATAGAGGGCTCTCTTGAGCCTACAAACATGTCTCCCTACTAAAAGTCTTGAACCCATTAGGCTTGTTAATGTAGATCTCTTCCTCAACCACTTCATTGAGGAAGGTTGTCTTAACATCCATTTCGTGGATCCGCCACCCAAAGTGTGTTTCTAGTGCAAGTATGGTGTTGATATATGAGTATCTTTCCATAGTGGAAAATTTCTCCTCATAATCAATACCCTCCACATGTGAGAAGAATTTGGCCATAAATATGGCTTTGTACTTCTAAACATTTCCATCAACTGCATGTTTCACCTTATACAGCTTTCTGGAGCAAATGACAAAGTTACCCTTATGTCTAGGCACAACCACCCATGCATCATTCTTCATGATGGAGTCATACTCCTCTACCATGGCATCTACCCACACCTTCTTGAAAAAATATCTTCAAAAGAATATGACTCAAAATCAATCAACTCTAAGATGAGTTCCATATATCCGATATATTGGTTTGGTGATCTCCTATGTTTATGAAAGGATCTAGGATATCCAAACTTCTCCTAAGGTTCCTTCACCAATCTATCAACCATCATGGTCCTCTTTCTCCCTTATCTGGAAGGATTTGTTTGAGTGAGTGCCTCCACTCAGTTCGCTCTCTTCTCCTCCACATGTGGTTACTCCACATCATCCTCCTGGAATGACCTCTTTTCCTTGAGAAAGATATCACTATGGATTTGACTAAGGATCCTCCTTTACAGCTAGAAGCTCCTCCTCTAGTGGTATGCTTAGCTCTCGCTTTAGATAACATATCATGGATTTCTCCTCATCAAATCTCACATCCCTCCTCATGACAATCATCCTAAGTAAGGGCATGTACACTTGGTAAATATGAAATGTCTTAAAATAGCCCAAAAATATCCCCCTCTCTATAGTTTGCTCCAACTTTTTCCTTCTATCCTTGGAGACATGACAATACACTATGGATCCAAAAATGTGAAAGTGGGAGAAATATGGTTTCCTCCTAGTGAAATCCTCTTCGGGTATAAATATTCCAAGAATTTTGTGAGGGATCCTATTCTGTATGTAAACAATTGTATTGCAAGCTTGTATCCACAAGGATAGTGTTAATCCCTAGTCATGCAACATTTCTTTGGTAGCTCCTACAACACTTATATTTTTTCTCTTTGCAACCCCGTTTTGTTGTGGGTTGTGAGGTGAAATCAACTCCCTTCAAATACCCTCCTTGGAACATAATTATTTGAAGGAATTAGAAACATACTCTCCTCCATTATCACTTCTAAAGTATTTAATTTTCTTTCCAGACTCATAAGGCTTTAAATTCAACAAAATTTAAATAAACCTCATCTTTCTTCTTCATGAAATAGATCCAACATTTTTGGGAAAAATCATCAATGAATATCACATAATACATGTGTATTTCAGTTGATACTATGGAAAATAGTCCACACACATCTAAGTGAACTCGCCCAAAGATGGCACCAACTCATCTATCTTGACAATGGAAGGAGGATTTATATTTTCTAAGAGTACATCCCTTGAAAATATCATGTTGATCAAGGGTGCATTTTGGGATTTTGGTGGTGATATGCTACATTATTTTCAAATATCCATGGTGTAGGTGTCCCATGTGCCTATGCCAGAGGTCTCCAACATCTCGACCCTGAACATGCTCTACCTTACTACTCAATGTAGTGCATGCACGCACTTTTATCTTGTAGATATTTTTAACCTGAACATCAATTTTTTTACTTGTCCATTAGCAAGATGCTTCAAATAAGCCTTCCATATACTAAACACCACATCATATCCTCTATCTTCAAGTATACTTACATAAACATGAGAGAGAAGCAACAATGCTTAGTGCAACTAGACAGGTAGTGTGGGAAGAGCGCTCAGGGAGGCATGACTGACAGTGGAGAATAGCCACGAAATTAGTGGTCACAAAATTGAGGAGCGTACCGACTGAGTGCAAACATGCTGAGCCAACTTAGGAAGAGTGTTACTACGTGTAGAATATTCCTAGACACAAACGTGAGGAGAGATTGCAGATAGAATTTAGCTAAGAAAACATTCATGAAATGCTAAATTTATGGTAGAATTGACCTGCACAGAAAGGCCAAAAGATATGTGGTTCAACTATGAGCAGGGCAGGATATCGCCCGCTCTGATACCATGTTAAACAAATACATTGTAGCAATAGAGTATTAATGATAAGCATGATCTCAGGTGATATGTTTTGACACCTCTAAACGTGAGCTAGGGGTGTTTGAGCTTAGAGAGTTGTGCGCTCAGTGTTTGTGAACGGAAAGTGGAACCTTCCCTGCCGGTGGCTACATTGATGTGAAGGCTTGTAGAGCTTGAAGTTGTTATTTTAAGTGTCTGCTACAATACCTAAACAAGTAGAAGAGGAGATCTTGTTGTTTGTTGATGATTAGAGGAGTATTGAAACCTGTTCATTAGCCTATGTGTTGAAACCTATACCAATTGGGACAAGTATTTTATTCTACAAGCTTGGCATGGATGTTGAAGACTATCCATCCACATACATGAGGTTGAAAGTCGTGGATCATAGTGCAAGAGGAGTATGCACAACATTGTGTTTATAAGTTACTTTGTGTGCTTGTTTAAGATAGCGTCTACTATTTGTTGACATGTAGCAACCTGCAAAGAACTGATAGAAGAGTCTCATGGAGCACCAAGGGTTGTGGATGCCATTTGAGTAGTGTTGTTGTTGTCAACTCTGAGAGCCCAAGATTGATTTGTGTGGGACTAAAAAATCCAATCTGATTGACTTATGTGTGTGGAGAGGCTTCTTCAAGCCACACGAGGAGGTGTGAAGGAGGAATATTACTACTATGTGAAGGTTGTAATTATGAAAGTGGATTGATCTTAGTGTATGGTATGCCTGGAGAAGTTTCCAATGTTAATATTGATAGATAGTTACTTTTTTTTTTATTTTTGCAAGATAAAGTGGATATTAGAAGTGCAAGCTCAAGAACTAGTTGGAATGGAGTTTTAGAAGTTGTTACAATTGTAGCATAGCCATTGGATGACTGTAAGAGGATATTCAGAAGTGCTGTGCTTTCAAACTTTTGAAAAATCAATGAATGAAAGATTTATGCCCTGAGGAAGGATCCTGTAGCAGAGCCATCAACCACAAATTAATTAGATTAACGTAAAAATATTTCTTTTGGTCATGTGAAATTTTTTGTTGTTGAATTACAAAGTCATATAAAAACCTTTAATTGAATGGATGACGGTGTGAATGCAAGAAAGGAGATAAAGTTTTTAAATATATATATATATTTTTTAAGTGGTGAAGGGAGTACATTAGTTAAGAAAAAAGGAGGAGATTTGGTGCATTAACAGATATCGGTTGCATTGTTGCTACAACTCTGTCAAGAGTTGTCTTGAATTATGTCTTCAATGTAAAATTTGAAAGGAGTCTTGTGTTGACTGTTGTGTGTGGAGATTTATGTTGAAGTATGTGTTTAGTGTAAAATTTGAAAGGAGTCTTGAGTTGACTATTGTGTGGTGTATTGAGAGTCAAATGTGGAGATGAAGTGAGAGAGATGATCATGGGAGCTAATCTATGGAGTGTGGGGCTGCAACCTATGACTGGAGCATGTGTAGCAAAGTGCCTATCTCTTGAAATACATTTTCGTTTTGGGTTTGGGTAGTGTGTTCATGTGAAGCAATATTTGTGTGTCGAGTTGAGCTTGACATGAGTTGAGCTAATCTATCGAGTGTGGGGCTGCAACCTATGACTGGAGCATGTGTAGCAAAGTGCCTATCTTTTGAAATACATTTTCGTTTTGGGTTTGGGTAGTGTGTTCATGGTGTTATTGCAAGAGAGATGTTGTTGATATGTGTGTGACGAGCCTAGTTTGTGGAGTGGCTGAGGAAGATTCTAGCCAGTGGACGTGTATTATGAAGTTAGGAAACTAGTGGAATAATGTTTGATAGTGATCCTTTTTATGATGCTTTTTTAGACAGTCCATTTGGAAGTGTATTTGGGTTGGGTAATATTTTTTATGGGGATAGTGTTTTTGAGTCATAATAATTGTTCAATAAACATAATGCTTTTATCGATGACCATGAATATCAGCTGGTCTAGTCTATTCCACATGTTCTTGCAATCATTAAGACTGGAAATTGCTTCTTCCAAAATCCATTTGTTAGAAATTTGATTGGATTCGCTTCTAAGATGGCTGCGATAGTGGAAGACATGACCATGGATGTTGTTTATAGGTCATGCATGTTTGAAGATGAGTGCATTTTGGTGGATGAAGAGGAACTTGGTCACATACTCTTCAAGGTGGATCTTCATAAAAGTACCAATGCCATGACAAAAGTCTCAAAAATCAAAGTGGAAGAATTTGGATAACCTTATCATCAGATTGAAGTACTCGTAATCCTGATTCCAATGGTGTGAAAGACACTCAAATTTGAGTCTAGATGACAAAGTTAGAGAAAGTCAAAGTTTGAGTTTGACTTATTGAGGTAGCAATGAGAAGATGACATGGAAGAGTTTCAGCGAATAAGGCACCGCCACGTCAAAGGATGCCACTAGACCCCGCATATCGTATATCAGTGAAAAGGAGGAGCTCTTAAGGAAGAATCAGCCCCTGGCATTCCCAGATGCGATTCTGATATCACTTATTGCAGGCAGGAGGGGTTACAAATTGGCCCTGGCAGGAGTTAGTTTTGATGTGATATACATCGCATATTGCAATTCAATGAAAGGGTTGGTGATTGCGATATGGTTGAGGAGAAAAGTGTTGATTGCGATTTCATGGTGTGTGTTGATTGCGATACTGTGATAAGGGGCCCAAATCTGAAGTGTTATACCATGTGATTAATAAACACGGCAGGTCCACGAGTGTTGCAGAGTGATAACATTGCGCCCATGGTTTCATGCCGATTGCGATAATGTGATGGGAGTGTTGGACGCTAAGACATTATGTTATATGGTAAGTCTTCTTGTCGGATCCATAGTTATCGCAAGATGCTATGTCTGGGCATTGGGCTGTCCCCTGATAAGCTGGAATCGTCAATGAATCCGCCACCGAGAATCATGCACCGTTGAAATGGGTTATTGGATAGTGGCTTACTATTGTCGAAGGGTGGTTGTCGTGAATCCTTCAGGTATTCTCTTACCTTCTAACCTTGGGTATTATGTTCAAAGTACCCCGATTTTGAAGGATGCTGCCATGATCTTATATATATGACTATTGTGTCAGAGAAGCTTAGGAGAGGAGTAGCCAAACACAAATATATTACTGCATGCAATAGACCATGAGCCTGGCAGTAGGCCAGAACCTTGCCTTGAGCAGTAGGGAGGTTCCTAGAAGGTTGCAGAAGGCCCGATTACCCAAATTGGGAGTTTGGAAAGGTGTTATTTTTTGCGAGGATTTTAGTGGTTCTATTTGATTTCAAACCTAGGCTCTCCATTCTCTACCCATATATAAGCTTGGAGGTATAAGGGTTATAATTTTTTGTTGCTGTACTTTTATCTCTTTTTGCCACTAATAGAAAAAGGACTCTCTAGTATTGATCAGGGCCCGAAGACATAGTCCAAACTGGATGAACTCTGGAATCAAATAATTGTGTGATGGTTTTTGTGTTCTTTTTACTATTTATGGATTTTTATGTGCCTTTTTTTAAGTTCTGTGATTAATTAACTCAGTTATAGTAATTCCAATGCATCTGTAAGTAAAAGATCTTGGATTAAGTATGGTATCAGAGAATATATTTGTAGATGCTAATTGCATGAGTTTATGCTAACTCAGAACAAGCCGTGAAGAGGAGAAGGAACACTTAACTCCTTTGATCCTAAAGCAGGACATGCAGAATGAAGAAGAAAAATGGTCAATGAAGAAGATCATTTGGAAGAGGAACATAATTTCCGAAAGGTATTCTATAAGAGGAAATTCGATGGATGGAGAAGGAAAAGGTGAGGGAGAAATTTTCTCACTTACGAATTGACTAATAAGTCTTCTAGTGGTCCAAAACTCAAAACTCAAAGTGGCAGAATCTAGATAATATTAGCATCATATTGAAGTACTCATCGACCTAATTCCAACGGTGTGAACGACACTCAAATTCATGTCCAGATGACAACGTTAGAGAAATTCAAAGTTTTAGTTTGACTTGTCCAAGTAGCAGGGAGAAGATGACATGGCATAGTTTCAACAAGTAAATGAGTGCCATGTTGAAGGATGCCTCTGGACCCCACATATCGCATATCGGTGAAAAGGAGGAGCGCTTAAGGAAGAATCAACCCCTGGCATTCTCGGTTGTGATTGTGATATCACATATCATACGCTGAAGGAGTTACGAATTAGCCCTGACAGGACTTAGTTGTGATGCGATATACATTGCATATCGCAATCACATGAAAGGGCTAGTGCTTGCAGTATGGTTCAGGGGAAAAGTGCTAATTGCGATTTCACGATGGGTGTTGATTGCAATACTATGATAAGAGTCCCAGACCTGAAATGTTATACAGTGTTATTAATGAACCTGATGGGTCCGTAGGTGTTGCAGAGTGCTAACCATTGTGCCAAGGGTTTCACACTAATTTTGAAAATGTGACGGGAGTGCCAAACGTGAAGACATTATGCTATATGGTGAATATTCCTATTGAGTATATAATTATCAGAGGATGTTGTGTTTGGGCATTGGACTATTCGCCGATAAGTTGGAACTGCTGATGAACCCACTGCCAAGAGTCATGCGCGATTGAAATGGGTTGCTGGACAATGTCGTACTTGCCGAAAGGTGGTTTCCATGAATCCTTCAGGCCCGCTCCCGTCTGCTAACCTTGGGTATTATGTTGAAACTACCTCGATTTTGAGGGATGCTGCCATGGTCTTATATATATGATTGTTGTGTCGAAGAAAGGCAGGGGAGGACTGGCAAAATACATAGATTTTACTACTTTCAACAAACCCTGATGCTGGGAGTAGGCCGGAATCTTGCCTTGAGCAGTAGGGAGGTTCTGTGAAGCTTGTAAAATGCTCAATTATCCTAATTAAGACTTTGGAAAGGCGTTTTTGCACTATTTTTCACAAGGAGTTCAGTGTTTCTACATGTTTTCAAATTCAAGCTCTCCATTCTCTACCCATATATCATCTTGGAGGTATAAGGGTTGTAATTGCTTGTTGATTTACTTTTATCTCTTTTTTGCCGCTAATAAAGAGAAGGCCTCCCCAGTATTGATCAGGGTCTGGACACATAGTTCCAACTAGACAAACTCCGTAATCAAATCATTGTTTCATTGTTTTTGTGTTCTTTTGACTATTTCCTGATTGTTATGTGTTTTTTTTTTTAAGTTCTATGGTTAATTAAATATGTTATATGTAATTTGGATGCATCTATAAGTAAAATATATTGGATCACATAATTTACAAGTCTCCTTGTGATGGAAAGTGGGAAGAGCATGAATTGGATTACCTTGTTTTCATTGTTCGGGATGTTTCCTTGCTTCCTAATCGAGAAGAGGTTGTTAAGTATGTAAGAAAGGAGTAGGTTAAGGAGCTCATAGGGAAAGCAAGAAAGGTGATGATGAAATTGCATTAGCAAATAAACAAGCATGGACCCTTTAGCAAGAAGGCAAAAATGAAATATGTGCTATAAAATCATGTGTCATAGAAAATCCAGATTGTTTTGTAAGCCTAGCTTAGACTTAGACTATCCAACATGTAAATTAAGAGTATGTTTGTGTCTTATGAATTGTGCTATAGGGTATTTTATGTGTTTGTCATGTGGTTGGAATTAAGGAGGATCGTTGGGAACATTCATTCCAACCAACCAACCTTCTGCATTAACTGTATTAGGTAGGAAATATTCTCGAGAGTTCAGGAGGTTAGCTCATAGCTTATGGTGACTTCAGATAGCTTCTTGAAGAAGCCACTATCATCGACAATCCATAAGATTCATCACGATGTATAAAATGCTTTCTCTAATACTATTTCCTAGATAATTAGCTAATCTTAGTGGTCTCCAAATGTGTAATTGTTATCTAAAATCACCCACCTTAACCATCATCTTAATTTTATTAATCCCATACACTTTCAATAATATTTATGGATAATTATTTATAGGTTATTGCTGAACTATTTTCTAGATTCTTAGATAATCTTATTGGTCTCCAATTGTGTAATGCTTATCTAAAATCACACACCTTCACCATCATGTTAATTTTATTAATCGCATATACTTTCAAGAATCTACAAATTGTGGGTAATAATTTATTAAAATGGAAAATAATTATTTGTAAAACATGCTCTTATTTTTAATTAATATTTTATTTCATACATAAAAGAAATACAAACTCTTTTATACTTTGATAGAGCTAAATAAAAATTTTCTACTTGGGATAGAAGCTACATATCATGGAAGCATATGTAACATGGTAACATAGTTGATACATCACAAGAAATACAATTGATTTTTTAGTTTATAATTTGCAAGAAATATAAGTGGAATGTAAGAAAAAAAATGTGCAACATCCAAACTTTTGAATGGCACAACAGAGTAATCATTTTTGCATAATACTCTTCATACATGGATCTAGGTGTAAAGATTTGGATTGCATGCTTCACTAGGCTATCAATGTTGGAAAATGTAATTTCTAATTGTACAAGTTGTGACTTTCTATCTAGAGGAGTCTATTCCTATTCCTTAGGATTGTTATAGATAGAAGCTCCTAGATTGGTGTATGGTTAAGATATTCTGTCAAACAATTGATTGTGTGTCCAAAATAGTCTACCTATCTTGAGACAACACTTCATATATTTATTAGTAACATTATTTGAATAATGAATAAATATAGATTTCCTTATGGAAATTTAACATGGTATCAGAGCCTGTATGGGCCTGGCCCTGGCCTCCCATAAGGGACTACAAGGAAAATAGAAAATGTGTGTTGAGAGTAGACTGCAAGGGCGTGAATGTTTGTCCATTATTTGATTGTTTTGTTGATTACTATTTACACAAGAGCTGCTCATGGATTGTAGTAGCACCGGGAAGGTGGCATTAGTAACCAACGGATTGAGGTGGAGCTATGGCATTTTGGATCTGTGACTGAGATACAACAAATCCTCAATTGACAAAGCATTGCGAGGAGGGCGATTTGATGTAGGTGGATCAACGAGATCTGAGGTACGGGTCTGATCTATCAATTGCAATGGAAGTCGAGTAGTGGATCGTGAATTGCTACAGAATTGTGGTGTGTGGTAGATCGCCCTCATGCCGACAGAGTGGTGATCGGATAATATCATAGTTAACTGATCAGTTTGTTGGTTTAATGCAATTGAAGAGGTGGTCATGGTGGAATTGATTAAGAAATGGAGTTGTCAACCTGGTCTGTCAGAATAGTGAGTTAACTATGGACATGGATTATGCAATGTGTTGATGATTACACATCGATAATCGATCTACCTCAATACCATGCTTCATTGTGGAGATGCTCTGGAGTTGTAATCAATAAAACAAAAAGGCCACGTGTGGGTAGGAGAGACTGCAAGTATTTGTGATTTCCCATCTAACTATTCATGTCTATTGTGGTTAGCATGGAGTGGTCATCATTTGACTATTCATTGAGCATAATCCACACTATAAATGTTGGATCTGCACAGTGGCAAAGACCCTTTAGAGTGGAAGATGCATGAGTTGGTGGATGTGTTCTCCAATACAAGAGAGGCATAATTACAACCAATTTAAACCTTTTAAATTGTGTGCCAGTACAGGCAGTTCTATGATCTCAGCTGCTCCATGGCGAGAATCTTGTGTTGCATAGGAATTTAATTCATTTATTGGATTACAAGGACTTAGCATCGCCAATGCCATTAATGCAACACAGGGTTGTTGCCTAGGGTAGTCATGGTAACCAAATTCATCTGGTTTCCTAAATGTTGCTTCTATTTGGAGAAATTTTGCAAAGCATTCTGAAGAAGAAGGGATAGGTTTTAGGATGAGTAAGGTTATTTTATAAGGTTGGATGGTGTGATATGGTTGTCACAATATCAAGTGCTATTTCATCCATAAGAAATATTTTGTTCTCGAGTCCTAGGTTCTCTCCTATCACAAATGAAATCCTCTCAAAAATGATGTTCTGATCAAGGCCTTTTTTCTTAGATGGGAATTACAGGGTGCCTTGCCTTGCAAATTTCTTCATAATAGATTAACATTGTTCCGAGGAACTTGGGAGAGCACATCACAATGGATGACTGTCAATTGATGATTAGGGGTGTACATTACGATGGAAATGGGAAAGTTAAAAAAAAGTTCCTGAAGCATCATTCTGATGACTAGAGATTGTGTGTTGGATGGTCCAACTGTGTGTGGCGTTTTACTCAGTCTTTAGCGACTCCTTTGGCTGTCGGACAGATTTATGTTTAACCATCCGACTCAGGTCCTGTCCTGTCAATCTGTTGCATGGCTCATGACTGTGGCAACAAATTGTTGATAGTGTGTGATCTACAAGTTTAATGTGTTTTGGGTGATATGTTGCTCTTCCTTGCTTTTTCTGTAGCAAGTGTCTTTTGACTAAATGAATTTTTTTATGATGAAAGTAATTTTGGAATTAAAATCAATATACATACATACATACATACATA
>APFE030280212.1:14749-38789 GCA_000404065.3 Pinus taeda | reverse complement strand
CCATATTCATTCCAAGCATTTGTGAATTTACCCAAAGCATTTGTTATTTTGGCTTTTTCACCATCAAGTCCCACAGTTTTAGCTTTGTCATACCCAGGGCTCTTGTATCTTTTAGGGTTATCATTGATGGTGGAAACATTTCATGCCAATAAGGTGAGCGAAGAAAATTGAATGGTATCCTACATGCAAAGAGAAATCGGAAAAATTTTGCATCCCCATCATCCCTACACCCTTGATCAAGGAATTCTGATATTGTTATGTGCCTTAAAGAGATGTATGTGCCTATGCCTCTATATCCAGTACCATCGGTGGATGTTGATAGACTTCTTACTCTATGTGATTGTGGGCTAGTTGTGTCATGTTCAAAGTCAGCCTTTGATCGTTCAGATTTGAATTGGGCTTCCTCCTCTTCCCTTCTATATTTGGTTCTTTGTTGTGCTAACACACTTACACAGGTTTTGATTCCTATTTGCTTAGTTCCATCCCGTGCCATTTTCACACAGAGATGTTTTTTGGCATGGGCATATGAACCTATGTAAGTGATTTTGCAATGGGGGAATGTAAATTTAGTGGTTCCACCCCCTTTTCCCTCCTGAAACCCTAGTAACATTTCCACAAGGGGATTTGATCTACCTTGGTTTTCTTTCCATCATCATCTCCACTCTCGTTATCCTCCTCCCCCTCAGACACTTGGTACTCCTCTTCTCCAGGGTTTCCTAATCCAAAACTACCCACTTCTTCATAATCTTCATCAATTCTTCTTCTTCTACTCCCCACCACCATCATCATAACAAAAAAGGAACCAACAAGAGAAGGCTACGCCATATACCCATCATGTTTGGTGAAGTTTGAGTTTCTTGCCTGCAACTTCAATAAAATGGAGGAATGGGAATTGGGAATGAGTAGGAGAAGAGAACATATTTCATTCAACATATAAAAAACACAAATGCTACATGGGAAAAAAAAAATGGAATTCGACCCTACCTCTTTGGCTCTCCAATGGTGGTGCCTTCAATTTCCCAAGGTCTCTCAAATGGAAGCCTTCAATCTTCCTTGCAATCTCCTCAAACTCAAACCCTCTCAATCTTCCTCTCTCAAGCACACCTCAAGCCATATTTGCTCTCTCAATCTCCTGAAAATGACAGATTATGGGAGGGGAGGAGGCCTTTTATTCTTTTGGCTCCTCCCTCTCCCTCGAAAAAACCCGGCGTGCCATTTTTTTCCGCGGGGGCAGTTTTTCTGGCATGTGAATGATCAGAAGCAATCGCTCCCCGAACTTAAAAGTCGCTCCCGGAGAAACTGGGAGCGATCGCTCCCTCTATAACTACTGAAATGGCAGGGAGTGAAAAAAAATTAGGGAGCATGCTTCTGAAATTCACTACTGATCAGAGCATGCTTCAGGAGCAGATTCAAGGGGGGAGGGTGTGGCGCTCTCCCGCAGCCCTGGATCAACCAACCTCCCTCTCAACCACAGATCTCTCATATATAGGCTGGTTTATGCTTGCTGGTCACTGTTTATCAGCGGTAGGTTCACAAGTGCTCTGGTACCATGTAGAAAAATTGTGTCCTGTAGCCCACCCATGTTTCAGCTTGTTTTACACAGCATGTTTAATGCTCACATCCCATAGTTAATTGTTGACTTATACATGAATATAAAATTTCAACTGAAACACTAAAAGAGTACCACTAGTCTTTCACTTTCACTTTCAGCTGATAAGAAATTCACAGACATGCACATGAATTTAGGACACCGATTTCTGGTCAATCACAAACCCTGGAAAAACCCTGAAAGGAAAACCAGTTGGAAGAGAATCTTATTTGCTTTTATCTCAAATAAATTTACACAGCATTAAATACACGGATACTTATCTCCCATTTTGGAATTCTGCCCAGATCATAGAAATTTGTGCCACTGCCTGGAAATTTGTGCACAGTCCAGCAATCTCTGCCCTTGGAATGCATGCCACTGTCCAGAGTTTCAGATCTCAGAAATCGTGCCACTGTTCAGAAAAAAATGCTGTCAATTTCAGCACCCACTGCCCAGAATTTTCTCCTCAAAATTCGGGCCACAGATCAGCACTGTCAGACTGATTTTCTGCCTTGAAAATCACACCCTCTGACAGTACTTCAGCTCCTAAAAATGTATGCCTCAGACCTCGATTTTTACACTGCTTTTCAGCACTTTTTCTGCCTGGAAATGCATGCCTCAGTATCAGAATTTCTGCCCTTGAAATCTGTGCTGAGGCTGCCTCAAATTCTGTGCTGAGCTCCTTCAAGGTCACGCTGGAAATGGGTGCTGCTCCTAAGTTTGCGTGCCTCTCTTCCAGCCTTGGAATTTGGGCATGTGAGTATGTTCTCCTTGCTGCAAATGTCCTTCTCCTCCTCCTCTTCTCCGCTTCTCTTCTCCAACTTTGCACATGAATAATGAGTTCTCCTCTTGCCTTTTCCACTACAATCAAGGGCTGAGATTCGATCTCAGCTCTCTTTGATCAAGGGTGAAAATCTAATCTCCCATTGACCCCTCTTATGTCTCACCTTTATTAATGAGCCTCCCTAGTCACTTTAATGTCTTTTTGTAACTTGTACCTTTTTCTCATAAAGTCACTTTAATATAATAAAATACCATGTACTTTTTGTACCTCATAAAGTGACTAAAAAGGCACATGACTTTAATAACTCATAAAGTCACACTAAAAAGTGGGTTCATACGTTTTCCTAGGCCAAAGGAAAAAACCACTAGGAAACACCTTTGGGCAACAGTCCCAAGATTGTCAAAGAATTTAACTTATATTTGAAAAATTGCTAAACAAAAAATGTTAATATCCTTCGATGATAAGGGTTGTGAAACTTATGACAACACTAACAATGAAGTTGGGGCATGATTAGTAGCAGTGAGTGGTTTGAATGAGTTGGATGCCATCTCCATCATCCATGAGGCCTTAAAGCAGTCGAACAAAATGGGCACATAGATTTTACATATCTCCAACTTTCACATAAAATCAAATGGTTAGAGAGCTACCACAAATTAAGCTAAACACTGCAGTTTGTAAAGGACACCTTGCAAATAAATGACACCTAGCTCAGTTTCCTAATGGAGCAGCATGGAGAGCATTGACATCACTGGATCTCGTCCACAGCATCTTGTGTGAACCAATACCAACTCAAGCACTTGGTGGAGCATGGTATTTCTGGACATTTGTTGAGGCCAAAACAGCGGCATTTTCATGTTTTGAGGAGTTTAAAACTTGTGTAGAAGTCTAGTGAGGTAGAAAAGTAAAGGTCCTTAGAACTAATGGAAGTGGCAAGTACAACTCATGATTTTTCAAAATATTGTAAAACACTTGTGTAATAAAACAGCCAATTGTTTCCTATACTCCAAAACAAAATGTAGTAGTTGAACATTGCACCCTAGTCACAATGGCTAGGCACATGCTGAAAAGAAAAGGGTGGCTCGAAATACTTTGCATTAAGGTTGTCAACATAGTTTTCATGTGTTGGACAACTCCTTCACCAAGTCAGTCAAAGGAAAAGCTCTCAAAGCAGTATGGTCAGGTGAAAAACTTGTTCAATATTTCAAAGTGTTTAAACGTAAAGCCAATATCAACAGTAAAAATGTAATTTTATCTATAGTCAAGTGTTAGAAGCTTACAATTTTATTGAAAGAAAAGTAGGAATCAGTAGGGCTGTAATTTTTTTTGAAAACACATGTACAGCAAAATAAAACAGAAAGACATTGAAGAAAAAGCAATACAAAATTGGAACTAAGATTCCACTAGAACCTTCAGCCATTGCAATCACGGAGCCAATTATGGGCTACAGAAGAATAAAGAAAATACCAGCATAAGAACAATGACCAGAGGAACCAGAGAGGTCCAAAACAAGAGCAAGAAAAGCATCAGAAAGGAGAACCAGAATAGTATTATCGGCCACCTTTCCCAATATATCCCAAAAGAGTCATACTGTAGAGCCTCGATCTTCCTCTTACGGCATTGTAGTCTTTCCTTGTTCAATTGTAACCATACTCTATCTCCCACTCTTAATGACTTCTTTATTGTTTTAATCATGCATGGCCTTATATTTTTCTTGTGACTTCTTCAGCATCTCCTGTACTTGCAAATGGGTTTGCCTAACCTTCTCAACAGTTTTTTCTACTCATAATGCATCTCCTATGAGGTCCTCCCTCACTCCTCCTTGTTGTCCATATACAACATCCATGGGTGAAGGTGGAAAACATCCAACACAAGTTTCAAAAGGTGACTTCTCGGTAGAAATGTGGATAGTAGGGTTTCTGATAGCAATTACTGTGTTTTTGGGTTATAAATGTAACATTGAGGGGACTATAGTCCTAAAACTCTATATATTGTGGTATTGGTTTCATATGAACAAACTGTTGACTGTATGGTTACCTTATCTTATTGTACTTCAATAAGATCTCTGGTTGCAAAAAATTTGAGGGAATAACTGTTGAATTCAGATCTGTCATGAGCTCTCTCCTAACCCTAAGGGCAGTTTTACCCTAAGGTATACTTCACACATACATGGATTTGTTATATATCTTGAAAATATAAAAAATTAGTAAATTACAAATACAAAAATGAAATATAGACAAAGATTCAATTTTTTTTAGAACATATAAACTAAAAACGTTTAGAATCTTACATGATCTTGATCAAAATTTAATCATACAACTTTTGCTATTTAGCCTGTTGTCTTGCTAACACAATAATTTATCCAGCATTTGAAGCTACTATTGTAGCCCCTCTTTTGGCAGATGGGGCACTAACAGACCCTGAAGAAGGAGGGGGGACAACATCAGTGTGAGCATTCCTCCCTTTCCTTAAATCTTTTCCAGCTTCCCTTGATGATTGAGCCATGATTTTTGAGAAATGAGATAGACAATGGACTGCTTTAGGGGAAAACTTGAAGATTGGTGGACAAATCCACTTGCACAGCGCTTGGAATCCCTTCTAACACTACACAATAGCCCTCAGCTGAATTCCAAAACATCTTACTCCTCCAACCTGTTGAGTAAAATGAACCCAAATGAAGGGGAAAACGTGTTTTTATGGGGTGCAGACTTCTTTTACAGGAGACACAGTAAGGGCGTGTGTGCCAGACGTGTTTGGTAGGTGTCCTGTGAATAGGACATGTGCCAAACATGTGTTGGACACATATCCTCACTTATTGGTGTCCGACACATAGGATACGGGACATGGACCCTGTTTGGAGGTGTGCTGTTACTTAGCTCAAAAATTTATAACATGTGAGAACTAGGTCACTAAAGAACTAGTAGGAAGACATGCATCTCTATATTGAATTGAAAGAATGAAACAAATGGAGCCGTCTAGTATATTCTGTATGCAAGGTTTCCTGGATTTTTGTTCCATCAGCCATGCCCATACAAATATTAAAGTTGTATTCTTCAGTTATAAGTCCAAGCAGAAAAACATATGCATCACAAATTATTGTATTCTGGCAATTTTTGCAAGCTGTGCCATAAGATGCCTGTGCAAGTCTAATGAAATAGGATGCTACAAGTCGAAATTTCTGATTGAAATTCACTGGAAGATGTGAACATTACAGAGCTGGGAGGTCAGGTGAAATAAATTAATTTTATTAATGTCCACATAGGACCAAAGCAGGTCAATGGGTCTAGAAAATACAAGAAGCCACTATTGTGATATGTGAGTGTCAACACTACGATGTGATAAAAGAAATACATATAAAAGTAGTGAGTAGAAAGGGATGATCCCATACAAATTCTTCAATTGCCTTCCCTACAAAATTTTTATTTTGGAGCAGCAATAGATATAGATATGAACACATTTGAACCCAACGAAACAATCAAAAGAAAAAAAATTAGGAACCAAACTGGAAAGCTTTACAACATGCTTACCGGATGTTATTATCACGATTTGACAAAAATCGACCGAGAATGTTAATTGCAAGCACACGAAGACCACCTATGGCTTCTATTGCCATGATGGTCTGCACACATTCATAAAGTATTGCATTCCCAGCATTCTTGTTGGATTCAATATTAGTGGCTACCTGGAAGCAAGACAAACAGATTAATGATAAGATATTCAATATTAGTTGCTACCTGGAAGCAAGACAAACAGATTAATGATAAGATATTCAATATTAGTGGCTACCTGGAAGCAAGACAAACATATTAATGATAAGATACTAAGGCATGGAAGCAAACATGTTTCACGATTTCAATATATACAGCAATTTTAACAGAGTTAAATCCTTAACATTAAAGATGTCATGCCACATGTAAACTTCAACATAATGAACTTGTGGTCCAATTCCACCTAAACAGTTCACTGTAGTAATTTGCTTGAGTTCCATTAAGTAAATAAATCTGCAACCATATCCCGGTTGAACTATGGTACTGAAAACATTTTCACAGCCATGTAAGTAATTATTTAGAACCAAAAATTTACACATTTAATTGAACGCATAAAAGCCCCAAGATTCAAGAGGGAAAGAGAAGACAGTTGGAAAGAAAAGTCACAATCTCCAACGAACAACCATTCTCGAAATCAAAGCTTCAGGGCCTAATTCGGGTATAGCATGATACTTTTCAATGTTTGTGTCAAGGCAGGCTGCCATTTACTAATTTCTTATATAATATATAGTTTCCCATACAATCTGAGAGCAGCTAGACTTATTTCAAAATCAGAGAGATAAATGCAGCTTTAAATTAGTGTAATCCTCTAAACAAAACAAAACAAAATTGTTTACTTGAGCCAGAATGTCACTCATAATGTCACTTGAATCTGCATCGCCCTGTCCCAAAATGCGAAGTAGTCTAAGAACCCTTATTTGCAAAAAGGGATCAGTGATTCCACCAACATCAAACTCCGGTGAGTACCCACTAGTGACCATATTCTTCAGAACACGGACTAAATCCTTTGTATACTGCAATTAAAGAAAAATCAAAAACACAAATCATGAGTTCAGTTAGCAAAGTATAATCTGCAAGATAGCATACATTCATTAACAGTGAAACAATAGATATCGTATGTCTTTGCAGAAACAGCACTCTGAAGTTTGAAAGCAGTGAATATGCAAACCCATAAGATCTCCGACATCCATGTACAAAAGTACTTTAGTAGAACAAAAAAGATGCTCCTAAAATGTTCATAAAACTATTCATTATAATCATGAACTCGTAGAAATCTTGAACATTAGCATACATTCAAATGATAAAATCATTAATCTGGTTAATCAATAACGGTGTCCAAATAAAACTCTAATAGACCATGCAGATGTACATCCATTGGAAAGAAACTTCCCATTTTAAGACTTTCCTCACCTGTATGGATTCATTATTTAATAACATCAAGTCCTACCATGGAAGGGACATGATGGACAGCGCATCAGAATTCGATAAATTAAGATTATCCAGAGCGAAATTATTCTTTCATAAACCTATATATATACTCTGAAATTTAGCTCATGGATATGTACATCATTAATATCTTTAGAATATCTATTGACGCATCCCCTGATGATGGACTCACTTCATTCCTCCTCTATTTTAAAACTTTCCTCACCTGTATGGATTCGTTGTTTAATAAACTTTAAATAGCTAAAATTTAAAAGTGGGCGAAACTAAAGGTGTTCATATTTTCAATGAAGTTCGTTGAGAACCAAAAATGTAAAACAATGCTGTACAGCAAAAAAAAGAAACTGACTATGTTGCTTCTCCTGCAATGTCCTCTTTAGACTGCACTGAAGCCACATGTCCCATCCCTATATCGTTTAATGATGGCTTCTTCTGTCTTCTTCACGTCATATCAATTTTAATTAAAAGCATAAGGTTCCATTAGATAAATTTTGTTCAAACAAATCCACATAAGGCAAACTCTCTCCTCCAAAAAGGAATGCAACTTTGTCTCCCTCCTATCAAAACCAGGCAATTTCTTCCAGGCTCCAGCAAATGAACTCTATGGTTTCATATATCTCCAGCTGGCAAGGTTAATTTGCAACCCTATAACATATCCTCTTATGGTGAAAACAATACATCTTACCTTATTCAAAACATTGCAGTTGTGGAAGATAGAATGGCAGTTGACTTTCCGTACCTTATTCAACAAAGGTGAATGATTTATGAAGCATCTAAAGAGTACTCATATTCACTAGAAACTCAAACAGATCGACTAGGAAATAATATTAAACATTGATTAAAGTTTTAATCTTGGTCGTTGGAGTCCCAACTGGAGATTATAAAAACAAGTCGATGGGTAGATGGAGGAACACACTTGTGACACTAGAGATCGATTTCCTTGGGCAGTTCAATTTCTCCGGAGAGCAGCAGCAGCAACCAGAAGAGTTCGAGCTAGAGAAGGGAAGCACAGACAAAGAGATGCAAGGACAGAGCGATACAGAGGAAGTTTTCCAGTTCTGGAGAGTACATTGCAGAGAAGCAGAGATATCCACAGAGAGGCTACGTAGAAGCCTCTAAGAGGCAGTTCAATTTTTTTATTCGGGAAGTCATTTCAGAGTTATGAAGGCAAGAAAATTTCGTAGATGCAAAGGGAAGCAATTCCAGAGTCAGCAGCAGAAAGAAGAGGCCAAGGTGAGATCCAAACAACACAAATTTGTGCTTGCGCAGAGGGTGACGCAGGGAATTTTGTGGAGGGATTTCAGAGGCCAATATTCAGTGTCAGATTGTTCGTGGGGTTAGGAAAATTCCTCACTAGAACTTTCCCAATATTTTTCTACAAGATTGTCAACTTTCGGCATCCAGATTGTACTCAGATTATTTCGTTGATGCTTAATAATAAAAACCCTCAGTTGCTGCACTAGTATTTCCAAGTTGGGTTTTTCCCAGAGACTTTTGTCCAAAAATAATTGTCATATCTTGTGTGTGTGTGCCAGTATTTTCTCAGTTTCCAGTGTATCTTCCACATTATTTTTATTTGTGAAGGTTGCATTGTGATTAATTCATTGTAGTCGTAGCAATTAATTGAATAATTAATTTATCAGTTAGAAGAATTAAATCCAGTTGTTGCAATAGAATTTCAGTGGTGAAATTTTCACATGGTATCAGAGCGATTTTGATCAGACAAGGAAGCTCAGAAGCGGAGGAAGAAATTTGTTGTTCAAAGGGAGCAGCACGACGAATTTTTGGGAACTGCACAAAGCCTAATCCAAGCAGTGCGAGTTGCTTGAGGAAGTTCGAGTTTTCAGTGCATGTTGGCAAAAAAAATCAGTTTGCCAATTCGAGTGATTCCAGCAGGCAGAAGGGCAGTTGTAGCTCAATTTTCACTGAGCAGATTCCTTGTTGGGCACAGAAGGGTTTTGCGGCAGTTCGGTGGAGCAAATCAGCAGGGTGGAAGAAAAAGTGCACAAATAGAGGGAAATTTCTCACAGAGGTTTTCTCGCCTAGAAATCTGATTTTTCCAATTATAGTCGACAGTTGCTGCAAACAGAGTTTCTCACTCCAGAAGGGAGTGCAAATAGCAAATTCAGCAGCCAAGCAAGGAGAAAGAAGGAGATTTTCCTTCAGGTTCGAGATTGCCATGGTTGGGCTTAGAGATCAGGATAGGTTGGAGGGAGCCTCAAACTATGTCATCTATAAGGATAGGATGTCCTTCATGTTAGATGAATTTGGCATGAAGACCTATGCAGACAATCTTATGGCAATACCTCAAGATGCAAATCAATTGAAACAATACAAGATAGAAATGGCGAAGGTGAAGCAATGATCTTGGATGGAGTCCGAGATCATATAGTCTCACATATAGCGAACAAAGGAACGACCAAGGAGATGTGGGATGCTCTCGTTCAGTTATATCGAAATCTTTTCAAGTAGTGGAAGATGTTCCTGCAGGAGAAGTTGAGAAACATCAGGATGCATAAGGGTAAAGGCATAGATTCCTTCCCCCCAGAATTCAAGAGATCCGAGATCAGCTTGCAGTTGTTGGGGTAGCACCTCAACCTACATAGCTTGTGCCTTTGGCACCGAACACTGTCTCAAAGGAGTGCCAAGTCTTTGTCCAAAGTATCTTGGGCCGAGACACTTTGCCTAGGTGGGACAAGGCGTCGTCAAAGCTACAGCAGCAAGAGATGAGGTGAGCTCTAGTAAAGAGCTCCATCAGTGAAAGCAGCAATAAGGGTCTAAAGGGTGAGAAGGAGGAGGAAAATGTGGCCCTTGCATCTAAGGGTCCCAGTCATGGACAAGGGGAGAAGAAGAAGAAGGAACTATCTAAGGTCAAGTGTTTCGAGTGTGGTGAGTTTGACCACTACAGTACTTAGTATCCTCTCAGAAAGAATGACAAGCAAGGGAAGCAGGACCAGGCGACAGCGTCCACGGAGATAGATAAATTTTCCTCCAAGCTGGTGGAAGACTTCGCCATGCTTGCAGTTATACCTCCAGGAGTGAGGTGGGGCAATATGGAGCTATAGTCCTAGAGCAGCGCAAAGGTTGGGTAGGGTCCATTGAGGTGTCTTCCTCATGGATCATTATATTGCTACAGGGGCCCACAGTATTTAGCAGCAGGATGGATTAGTGTCAATGATGCAATCAGATTCACGAGTGACAGTTGCAGACTAGTTGCATTCAGGTGTTGAGGAGTGCAAACGAAGTGTTGATAGTAGAGCAGGAGGTTCAGTAGCAGAGTCAGCAACAACGCAGATTCTTCAATGGACAGTTGTAGTGTAAAAACTATGCTGGGCACAAAAAACTGATAGCTTGGAGGCTTGAATGAAAAAATACACACAAGTATTTGTAAATAATAATTTATTAATATATATAAGATTTATAAGATGATATGAATGTACAATGAGGACCCTGCTTTTATACCTCAACAGGTGACCTTTCGTGAATGGGCATGTCTTTTAAACATGCCTTTTCACTTAATTTAATGACTAATTAATCTAAATAATATTTAATTATTTAATATTTATATTTATTTTATTTAGCTAATTGTTATGAATTATATTCATAACATAGCCTCTCCCTTCGGAAGCTTTGTCCTCAAAGCTTTAATACTGGGGTTTTCTTCACTTAGTCGTTGTTGATGTGTACAACTTGGTCATTGATTCGTCATTGTAGCTTTATCAAGTACATTCCTTTGGTATTTTTTTATTTATTTATTTTTAAGTCTAATTTTTTTTAATCTTTTTTTTTATTTATTATAACTCTATAATATATATATTATATTATATATATTTATATAAATTAAATATAATATATATATATATAAACAACAACAATACAACAAAAAAAATTTAACACTGATTGATTACCAATATTTTTTTTTTAAACACTGATTGATTACTGATTTTTTTTTTAAACACTGATTGATTACTGTTTTTTTTTAATAGATTTCACTTAAGTTATATTTAATTATACGCTGCTATCCCAACCAATTATGATTATTTGCTTAATGGGATGGCTTAAGCGTACACGCCCAAACGAAATGACGCCAACCGTTGACTAGAGCACATCGTTTGACACCTAGTCTTTAACGATGTTGTGTCTGTCCTCAAAGATTAATGTTTGATGCTGTCGTCGGTGAAGGAGTGGTGATTGCGGATAGGGTACGACGTGTTGCATGTGTATTTGCCCTCAGAACAAGCGGACAAGGAAGCGGAACAACGGCAGCGGAATTCCCTGATAGGATTGTCGAGTTGAACGCAGCTATAAATTCGATCTCCTTCATCTGATGTTTTATTTTGTGGGTATTTGAATGATACTTTCTAGATAGGAAAATCGCAGTAATGCCCAGTAAAAAAATCGAGGGAAGGATCTTCTCCTTTAGAAATACTGACTATTACGTCCACATTTTCCTTACCCTCCACCCTTGTAGCTTCAACTTTTATATCCTCGCTACAATATTTCTTCCGGGATATAACTGTCGTCTGGCCATCTATCTTCCAAGGCATGTTTTCTTTCTCCCAGGAATCCAAGCGTCATTCAAGCGAACACGGAATCTCGTCTTCGAGCTCCTTCACTAGGATTTCATTTGATTTTGTATCTATTTCAGATTCTGAAGTAAACTCGCACCTTGAAACCCATGATGTTCCTTCCATTATTTCTTTCTTGCAACGGTTTTGAAACACATACCCGAGGAATGAATGGAGATCCCTATTGTGCTTTAAGGCTCTGAAAGCCTCTGTTGCCACAAAAGAAAACACTGCTCTGTGATCCACACATAACACAAACATTGCTAATACAAATTTCTTCGGTTCAACCTCCTCAAGCAGTTGCTCATTCTCTGCATTAATTTCATCCAGCCACTCTTTCGTAAAAGGGTAACACTTGGTTCCATAAAATTCCATGATAAAGTATGGAGTAAACAACAATTCCCAATGTAATTTCTCATTTGAATTTATAACAACTACCTCGGCCATAGTCGAAACTTGGCAGTATCGAAACAATTTCTTTATAGTCTTGTCTCCGAATGGCAAAGCCAACCATGGCATCTTCGCAATAACCTTTTGAAACTGCTTATCCCAAAGACCACTTATGAATTTGGTTGACGAAGATAAAGTGTTCCATTGTTTAGAGACACAGCTAAATCTGAGCAAGTGTTCCAGTGACAGCCACGACAATATCTTGGCAATGATAGGATTGCAAGTGTTCTCCAACTCCTTCCTCTTGTCATCAAATTCATCAGCATCTGCATGCTAGTCCAGCCATTGTTTAGTCTGTTCAATGGCATCCTCAATCTTCGTCTTATCAGATTGATCTAATTTTGCTGCAATCATATCACCTCGAATGGTATTACTTATGTCGAGCTTCTTGGAATCCTTTTCATTTTCTACAAAAAGCCTTGACTTGTTTGATACCAGATTCATAGGAATCTGCTTAGATAAAATTTCTACGTCCTTAGTGGGAATTTCCATCAATGGGGCCTCAAGGTACCCTTTTCTGGACTTCATGCCTTCTTTTTGTTACTTTCATCATAAGACATCCTCACCAAAACTTCATTATTAACTTCCATTTTTCATATCATTTTCAGCTTCCTCATTCTCGCTATCAATGTCCATATCATTTATATTCAGAGTTTCGTTGTCTTCTTCTACAAGACTTTTCTTTAGACATGTTGAAACTTCAACACATGATTTTTCTAATCGCTGAAATATTTCTTGAATACTAAATTGTTCAACATAATCAGGATATGAACGTAATGGCACATTGTGTGGTGAACTACGTTCAAAGGCCCGCATGATTATATCGTGTGCCATGGCTCTGATACCACTGTAGCATAAAAACTATGCTTGGCACAAAAAACTGATAGCTTGGAGGCTTGAATGTAAAAATACACACAGGTATTTGTAAATAGTAATTTATTAATATATATAAGATTTATAAGATGATATGAATGTACAATGAGGACCCTGCTTTTATACCTCAACAAGTGACCTTTCGTGAATGGGCATGTCTTTTAGACATGCCTTTTCACTTAATTTAATGACTACTTAACCTAAATAATATTTAATTATTTAATATTTATATTTATTTTATTTAGCTAATTGTTATGAATTATATTCATAACAATAGTGTGAGGCAAGTAGCAGTCAAATGCTCAGGAGATAGATGCGGCACAAAGAACACAATTGATTAAATATTTGAGATGTTTCTCAATTGCAACAGCAGTAGCAACAATTGAGAGGGAGTTGCAATTCAGATGTAGAGTTGGCAGCAGTATAGCAGTGTCAACAACAGCACAAATGCAGCATCAGAGTTGTGCAGTGGTTGGTGGGCAGTGGCAAGCAGTCATAGTGGCCAGACATTAGTAGCGTGACAGAAGGTAATAGTGTTGTAGCAGTGCAGCACTAGAACACCTTCCTCGCTAAGAGGGAGTGTTAGTTTCTATAGCATCGGAGGTGTTCTAGTCTCGAAATTTTGTGGAGAGGCTAAAACACAGGAGTTCTCCGTAACCCAGAAATCGTTTATGGAAATTCCACTTAGAAGTGTCTCAATTAGATTATTAGCCTATTTTTAAATAGTTCCTGTCTAAACTTAGGAAAAGGGGTTAATTAATCAGTATTAATTGAGAAATGTGTGAATCATCTAGAAGCTCACACGGATCGACTAGGAAATAATCTCAACCATTGATTAAGATTTAATCTTGGTCGTTGGAGTCCCAACTGGAGATTATACGAAGAAATCGTTGGGTAGATGGAGGAACACACTTATAACACTAGAGATCAATTTCCCTGGGGAGCTCGATTTCTCTAAACAGCAGCAGCCGCAGCCGAAAGAGTTTGAGCCAGAGAAGGGAAGCAGAGATAGAGTGGGGCAGGGACAATGATCAGGAGGAAGTTTTCCAGTTCCAGAGATTACATTGCAAAGAAGCAAAGATAGCCACAAAAAGGTTGTCCAAGCGCTACGCAGAAGCCTCTAAGAGGCACTTCAATTTGCTAATTCGGAGAGTCATTTCAAAGTTCTAGAGACAGGAAAATTTCATAGAGGCCAAGAGAAACGTTTCCATAGTCAATGGCAAACTAAAGAGGCAACTCAGGGTGAGATCCAGGCAGCACGAGTTTGTACCTGCGCAAAACCTACGCAAAGGGTGACGCAGGGCATTTCATGGAGGGGTTTCAAAGTCCAGTCTTCAATGTCGAATTGCTTGTGGGGTGAGTAAAATTCCTCACTAGATTTTTGCCAATATTTTCTCTACAGGATTGCTAGTTTTTCGCATCAATATTGTACTCAGATTATTTCACTGTGGCATAATAATAATAAAACCTCAATTGTTGCACCAGTTTTCCCAAGTTGGGTTTTTCTGGGGACTTTTTTCCAAAATTAACCATGCCATACTTTGTGTGTGTGTGTCAATATTTTCTCAGTTTCCAGTTTATTTTCCACATTATTTTTATTTGTGAAGGTTGCAATGTGATTAATTCGTTGTTGCTGTAGCAATAAACTAAATAATTAATTTATCAGTTAGAAGAATTAAATCTAGTTGTTGCAATAGAATTTCAGTGATGAAATTTTCACAATTAAGACCAAACCCCATACAAATCCAGAGGTACAAGTTGGGTATATGGCAGCATTAGACATGTTGGTCCCTGACAGGGAGGAGCGTGCTAGATTGTGTGGAGAATTAGGCAAATACTTCAATCAAACGGGAGTGTTTGGCTCTTTACATGCAATCGAAGATAGGGATAGAACGGATGTTTTCACATGGTGGAACATGTATGGCTTTGGGGGACCTTTGGCAAAATTGGCAATAAAAGTGTCTTCACAGGTTGTTAATACTTCCTCTACAGAGGTGTTGGAGCTCCTATGAAAACCGAGCAAAAAGCTTGGTTTTTGTGCCCTACAACTTGAGGTTGTTGACACATTATTGTGAGCAAGCTCACGTTGATAGATCATATGTAACAAACTAAATTTATACAAAAATAAACACAAATAATGTAAAAGACAACAAATAAGATTAATGATTAATTAGTTAGCAATTAATGAAAAGGTATGTCCCTAAGGACATAACCACAAGTGAAAGGGTACTTACCTAGCTATATATACAGGGCATTCATTCTCATTTGTATCATCCTACATCAATTCTTTATACAATATACAATTTACAATTATTATCCTAAGCTGGATGTTTTTGTCTACTAAGTATTTTAAATATTTCCGTTGCGTATACGATTCTGGTCGTTACATTGGTATCAGAGCTTCGTCTGATCCGGGGTTTGGCCATCAACCTGTCGTCAAGTGTGTTGCCGTCATGATTCTAGTGTTTCACTACCAGTTTTGGAGTTTCTCCAGCTTGTTGTTAAGCGTTTGGCCATTAAAAAAATAAAAAATAAAAAGGAAAAGAGGTTATATTAAATAAAATAAAATAAAAAATCAACTCAAAAAAAGGTGTATATATATTAAACAAAAATCAATACATACATTTAAAAAAAGAGAAAAATTATATCTAAAAACAAAAAACAAAAAAAAATTATATAGAAGAAAAGGCAAACAAAAAAATATACATATATATATATAAAAGCGATAAAAGAAAAATATATAAAGAACCTATATATAAAAAAATATAACAAAAAATAAAATAACATACTCCAAATACCAGCCGCTACCACTAGTTGATCGGACACACCACTACAAGGCAAGCCACCAACACAGTGGGACTTGCCACACCTTCATCGTCCGCAACCATAGTTCCATATGTCGTCAGGCATCACAGCTGATAGACCACAATCCGCTTGTCGTCGACCTTGTTACGCCCCTTCTCCACACAGTTGCCTCTTCATCTTAACTACAACAAATCTTTGCATTGTATACACTCTGCTAGTAGTTACCAATCGATGCCACCATTCCGCTTGTTGACCTGCACGACGCCACCATTCCCCTTGTCATTGCTCGACGCCCCCACGTTTTCCCTTGCAACCATCTGGTACCCACCAACAGCAGCCACCTGCAGCATAGCGGTCCAACCAGGCTCGGTTCCCACTCTACTCCCTGTCAACGTTTACAACACGTTCAGCCACGCGCAATCAAACGTCATGACTCATCCGATGTGACCCATTGTCCAAGAGGGTTTGAATCACGCGTGGAAGGTTAAAGTTTAATTTTCCGATATATTCATTTAGAAAAAACAATATTAACTAATTTTAATATAGTTTCAATATAATCATTAAACAAACTATATTATATATAATATATATAGTTTATATATTAATATATTATTTCCAAAAATATATAAATTTAAAAATTTATTAAAAAAAAACTTTATTAAATATTTTTTAATATAGTTATATATAACTATATTATAATTTTTAATATAGTTACATATTAAAATATATATATATAATAGATATATATATATAAAATTTAATTAATTACTTAAAATTATAAAAAAATTAATAATTATTATTATTTAAAAAAAAAAATTGATTACATAATACCTTAAGTCATCTCGACAAAACAAATGGGATCAATCATTGAAAAAAAAAATGATGGAGCTCAATTCTAAAATGACGAAGGAAGAAAGGTTTTCTTATAACGGTCTTTCAGTTATAAATCATGGAGTAATTACATGAAAAGGAAGTATCCAAAGCAGAGAAGTTAATGTTTATAACACCAACTTAGCAAATCAGCTATTAATTCTAGAGCTAAGCATTGATGTAAGGAAAAATATTTTTCACGAAAAAGGGTATAAATTAGTGATCTACAAGTGACAATAGGTCATTATGAATACATAACACAATTTCATGTTGTAAGGACGAATAAAAAGGCTGACATCATACTTGGTAAACCCTGGTTTAAGAATTTGGGTACATTCATGTTAAACATAGTGAAACAAGTTTTGACGTTTCCTTATAAATGGAAGATGGTCATGTTTCGAGACATAACAAGTAAGTCAAAATCGATAAAATCTTCATTAGAAGACCTTAAGGATATCTCAGACTTGGTTTCAAGATAACGAAAAAACTATATCAAAGAAGCACAAAGAGCTTGAAGAAGTCATCAGCTTCAAAGGCAAAGAAATTTCGCACCTCAAAGATCACCAAGAAAAACTACTCAAACAAGTCAAGCAAGCTAAAATATCAAAGAAGGAACTTAAGGAGCGTTTACTAGAACAAGAAGAAGAAATTTACGTTTAAAGAGCCTTAACCAAACATTAGTAGAACAAATCAAGTGTTTAAAAGACGAGAAGCGTGAAGGCCAAAATAAGTTAACTCAGAGAATGATGAAGGCTTACGTCTAAAAAATCATAATCAAAATCTGCTCAAACAAATTAAAAAACTTAAGGACGAAAAGAAATCATTAACGAATAGGTTCAAAGAACTTGTCGCAAAGGAAGCATCAAAATCTCCAGATGTAGCAGTCCAAACTGAAGAAATAAACATCAAGACCACTAATCTCACAGTTCAGGCAAATCCAAACCCTATTGAAGTAAAAACGTACTCAGAGGTTATCGTTCAAACAGAGGACACCCCAAATAAAGATTCAATGGTTAAGTCAACAACAACAATCCTTGATGGAAATCAGGAAACTACCATAAAAACGTTTAAGGAAGTTCAAACAAGAAAATTTCCTTATCTACATCTGAATCACAAGAGTAGACGCCTTAATAAATCTACAAATCTATATCACGCAGATGATAAACAACAAACTTATGTTCTGAAGAATGTTGAAGTGAGTTCAATCCCGTCATACGATAATTATTCACCACACAACTCCAAGGGTCAGAAGATTAATCTAGGATGGTTTGATCCGTTTTCAGTACAACAAATTTTGTCTATCGTTCAGAACATCATATCGTCTTGTATCAACAAAGATGAAAGCTCAAAAATAAGAAGATATGCCGACCAACAGAAGAGAATCAATCCTTCATCCGTAGGCTTTGAGGACAGCTTTTTGAAGGGGAAGGCAATGTAACAAACTAAATTTATATAAAAATAAACACAAAGTAAAAAACAACAAATAAGATTAATGATTAATTAGTTATTAATGAAAAGGTAAGTCCCTAAGGACATAACCGTTAGTGAAAGGGTACTTACCTGGCTATATATACACAACCCTCATTCTCATTTATATCACTCTACAGTAATTCTTTATACAATATACAATTTACAATTACTATCATATGATGGATGTTTTTGTCTTCAAAGTATTTTAAATATTTCTGCTACATATATGACTTCTGGTCGTTACATCATATGTCTTGGGACAACAATCCAAAGGAGGATAATTTGGAGGATGGCGCTATACATTTAGAAGAATTGGAAGTAGAGCTTTTGAAAGATGATGATGAAGCAACAACATTAACCATGCCACCCCCATCATCCTCTGATAATTAATTTATTAGTTAGAAGAATTAAATCTAGTTGTTGTAATAGAATTTCAGTGATGAAATTTTCACAGTTAAGACCAAACCCCATACAAATCTAAAGGTACAAATTGGGTATATGGCAACATTAGACAAGTTGGACCCTGACAGGGGGAAGTGTGCTAGATTGTGGGGAGGAGAATTAGGCATATACTTCAGTCAAACTGGAGTGTTTGGCTCTTTGCGTGCAATCGAAGATAGGGATAGAATGGATGTTATCACATGGTGGAACATGTATTGGTTTGGGGGACCTTTGGCAAAATTGACAATAGAAGTGCTTTCACAGGTCGTTAATACTTCTTCTGTAGAGAGGTGTTGGAACACCTATAGCTTCATCCATAATGTGAGAAGAAACCAAGCAAAATGCTTGGTTTTTGTGCACTACAACTTGAGGTTGTTGACACATTATTGTGAGCGAGCTTATATGACTTGGGATAACAACCCAAAGGAGGATAATTTGGAGGATGGCGCTATACATTTAGAAGAATTGGAAGCAGAGCTTTTGAAAGATGACGATGAAGCAACAACACCAACCATGCCACCCCCATCATCCTCTAGCAGTGCTCAAGTTGCACGAGCATTATCTTCGTTTTTGTCGCCACCTCCATCTACAGCGTTGCGTGGCGGTCATGTGCCTTCTGGTTCTAGACGTGATCGTACCACTATGCAGGAGAGACTCATGGATCATCCTCAGAGAAACTAGAAGTTTCTCATGGAAAGAAGAGATAAAATATAGATTTACATGTCTTTTCTAGTTTGTACTTTGTAGTACTTTTAATAACTATTAACTTTTTATTATGGTATTTTTTGTAAACAATATATAACAATTTAAGTTTGAAGTTTGAAGTTGGTATCTAACTCATTGGTTGATTCATGAATGATGAATATGATGCTTCATGGAACGTTTCATTTCATGTTTGAAACTTTGATATTTTTTGTTATAGTCTCGTTACTGGTAATGGTAACAAGTACAATTATAGTGATGAAAAATGTTATATATTGAATTTTGAAACTTTGAAACTTTAAGGATGATAAGAATCAAAATGTTGCAACTTGTGGACCTGTGGTTGATGAAGAATAACTTATTAACTATTAGATGAATAATGTTATATGGTTTAATCCATGTTTTTATGTTTTTTATCACTAATTCATCATTCTACGTGCTTTTGTTCACATATATATATATCAAAATTAATAAAAAAAAATATATTATATAAAATCCGCTCCCGACCTAGGAGCTTTCGAAAATGTCTCTACCCGCTCCCAAATCCGCTCCCGACCTAGGAGCTTTCGAAAATGTCTCTACCCGCTCCCACTCCCAAACAACCTTGCTTGGAGTTGTTTAGTGCAAGAGTTGGAGTGTTGTTGAGCTCAAGAATTTCAAGCGAGATTCCACACCAGTTTCGGAGAACTTAGAGTGTCTCCCTAGATGGAAATTTAGGGAGTCCATTCCATGGCTTCCACAGGGCATTATTGGCAGTAGATGAAACCAATGGTGCGCATTTCCTAAGGCAGTTCGACTTAGTAGTTTTCCGAGCCAGCGTCAGTGATTTGGGTGGAAAGAATTTGCAGGAGCCAAGATTTTGGTGACATTTTGCAGGGGTAGCTTTGGGCCAATTTTGAGGGCCGAATTTCCCATTTTCTGGCAGTGCGTGGACTTTCCTGGACAAAGCCTGTGCAGGTCTTGGAGCAGAGTTGTTCGAAGCTTGAGGTGCCAAAGAGTAGAGCCTTCCGAGGCTGATTTTCTGATTTGGAAAGGATTTATCAGAGCTAGAGTTGGGGATTATTCCCAACAGGCAGATTTCACGCAGGAGTATGCACAACTGGCCAGTTGGGCTGTGTACACCTGTTGGAGGCTAAGTCACCAGATTCGCCGAATTTTATCCATGAAATTCGAAATTCGGCGATTTTCAAGCTGCAACGAACATGTTCGTTCGAGTTCGCCGAATTTTATGGTGAACTCGAATTTAATCCCGAATTCGAATTTCTGCCGAATAAATTCGTTTTAAAATCGATGAAATTCGCTGACTGTTGAAAAAAAATCGTTTGAATTCGTTTTTTTTGCCGCGTTTTGGCCCGCGGGTTTTATTACTCGTGAGTCGTCGGGTAAGGGTTTCATTTCTTGCCGTCAGCCTTCAGCGTTCACGGTTCAGCCTTGCCGTCTCAGTGCTCACTGCTCGACGCCGACGCGTTCAGCCTTGCCGTCTCACTGTTGTACCCCCTTCGTTCATTCATTTGTCAATTCTTCGTTCATAAATGTATTAACTGACGATAAATAGTGTTAGGTAAACGGACGGATATGGAGTTTTTATTTAGCGCTAATAAATGTATTTATTTTAATTTTAAATATTTAATAGATTGAGGCTAAAACGATTAGCAGTAGCAGATTTCCTCGATGGGGTGTTTTTTGGGTTAAATTTTGTATGGGTAGAGATTTATGGAATTATAAGTTGAGTGGCAAAATGTTTATAAAAATATTCCCAGAATTTTTAAAGATATTAATAAAAATTAATGATGATAAAAAAATTTAATTAAACAAAAATATTTTTATATAAAAGTCAAAAAATATTTAACCTAAAAATTATTTAATATATTTTAAATTTTAAAATATCATTATTTATATACACACAAATAAATTATTTAATATATTTTAAATTTTAAAAAATCATTATTTATATATGCACTAAGTTTCCAAACATTAACATAAAGGATGTTTCCAATATTCAGTGTATAGATATCTCACCATGAATTGTATGTTTAATTTCACAATGTTGCTGCCAGCAGCCTCATGTATGTTATGGGTTGTTAATATGTTATTAAGCATTGAACTGCTGCTGTTATTAAGCATTGAACTGCTGCTGTTTTTTCATTTATGAGCACTATTTCATTCATTCATTCATGAGCACTGTTTTTTCATTGTTGAACATGAGCACTATTTATTAAGCATTGAACTGTTGTTGTAGCCTGTTATTAAGCATTGAACTGCTGCTATTAAAGTGTCAAATGTTAATGCATTCATTCATCTTGGAATTATGTAACTTAGCATTGAACTGCTGTTGTAGCCTGTTATTAAGCATTGAACTGCTGCTATTAAAGTGTCAAATGTTAATGCATTCATTCATCTTGAATTATGTAACTTCAGTCATAGAATTATATGAATTGACTTTAAATTGATTATAATATATAATTATATATTATATATATTATATATATATTTTGAATTTCCTATATGTCGAATTTTATTGACAAAATTTTAGTCGGCGAACTTTATTCTAATTTCATGGTCGCCGAACTCGAACCTGGTGACTTAGGTTGGAGGGCTTCGTCACTGATTGGAATGGAGCCAAAGTTGAACAAACCCTTTCTGGGTTCATGTGAGTTTTGGGAGAAGAGTCCGGGGCTGAATTTTAGAGCATTATGATGAGTATTCGATCCTAAAATCCTTGTTCCAGCCAGTAGCCAACAGCAGATTATTCACTGGGCAGTGCACACTTCTTGTTCTGGGCCATTCCTCATCTGGGTTAGAGATAACTCTTATGGGTTTTGCATAGCTTGCTTAGCAAGCCCAGGTTCTATCATTCCAGCTCAATCTATGTACCCAATTCCTATTTACTAATAAAATGGCTCAGAAAATTTCGTTGGCATCTATTGTGTACTGATTTGTCTGTGGTTTTATTTATCTTGATGTTCCTTGTGCATTGCTTTTGTATTTACTGTTAATTTCCATTTAGGAAATATTACAAAAATGGTTGAGAGACTCACCAATTCCAATTCAATGATTTGGCAATTCAGCACCTTCCCTAGGCTAATGTGAAAACTATGATTAATTGTAATGAGGAGTGATTAAGGCCAATCTAGTCAAACTTGCACAAGTAGGATCATTAACCCCTCTTGGGCATAGCACCTTACTTGAGTTGTGTATAAAATTTAAATACACCACAACTCTCCCTTGTATTATCTCGTCATGCAATCTTCTTGATCTCTCAAATAAAGTGTTTTTTGCCTAAGGACAACTTTAACTTTGGCATTTTCTTGTGATTGCCATTTCTTTCTTATGAGCACTTGAGCATATCTTGTGTGCCACACTTGTGCTGGGGTATTTCTCTCTCTATCTCTCCAGCAAAATAGTGTTATCACTTTCTAAGTTTCTAGCACATTTGTGATTGGGTTATGAGCATTGCAGAATTTAGGTTTCTTTTTAGTTCCTTTCAATTCTCCTACTTTCATTTGTGAATCTTGGCATGCAGGAGAGGGCATGGCACAAAGGCATAATCAGACAATAACTATGAATGTTTTCCTAAACTTTTAGATAAAGCTACTAACACCAGGCAGAAGCTGAAGATCTATTGGAAGGAATCAATCTTTCTATAACCAAAGGAATCCAGAAAATTGAAATAGAAGGCAATTTGAAATCAATAATCAATATCCTGATAGGGAAAAATGACTAATACAGATTGGTTCCTGCAGAGTAAATCGGCATGAATCATAAAAGGTAATGTCTGAATATCTGCCACCTACAACCTTACCAGACGAGCTGCCAACAAAATAGCTGACTGGACGGTTTTCAAACTATATAATATAACATTCAGCTTAGCAGAAATAAAGGAGTGGGATGACGAGTTGTCATCCATCCTAGCCAGCCCCCCATAACCCCCAACCCGCTTTCCCAGCACCCCATTTAATCATCGTAGCCTCCAAATCATTAATTCCACCTAAGATGAAAATACATGGGGGGAAGATAAGGATTTGATTTGGAAATGAAATGGGAAAAGACACAAAATTTAATGTTAACCCTCCGAAATATGGCCCTGAAGATGGGACTACCTGAGAAATGGCAAAGAAGAATGTAGGCAACAAATAAGGAAATTGTTGAGTTGGAGAACATTAAAAATTAAAACAGAAAGCATTATACATAATATAAATAAGACTGCTTCAGAATACTATTGATCGAGAGATATCTAGTTCCAACATTTGACAGATTCAGGATGGTGTGACCAATTTTAAGCCTAGGCTTTCAAGTTTCAACAGAGGATAAATCTTACTCTGAAGTCATTCATGGATGCCACCTCTCAGCAACATAAGCAGATGGACTTGCAGTTGAGTCAGATTGAAGCAACAAAACATATAGCTTGTTGGCTTCAATGTAAAAATACACAAGAGGTACTTGTAATAATATTTATTATATATAAAAATGTATAAGTGATGCAGAATGTTACAATGAGGAC
>APFE030280206.1:0-11896 GCA_000404065.3 Pinus taeda | reverse complement strand
GTGGAGGAAATACTCCTAAATGTATTGCTTATCATTTAATAGTAGGATATTATGTATGTGAAGAGATTTGTTATAGATTCATGAGACTATAGCTTTAATTTCCAACTATGGAGAAGAGAGTGAAAATTTAATATTTGAACTTAAGTCATGAATCTTAAATTAACTTGCATATATCCACCTCCACCTCCATCTCAACCTCCACCTCCAACTCCTCCTCCTCCTCGAAATCCACCTACTCCTCCTCTCCACCACCTCCACCTCCACCACCTTCTCCTCCTCCTCCTCCACCACCACCTCCACATCCCCCACCACCTTATCCACCACCAACTCCTCCTCCACCACCTTCTCCTCCTAATATTTCTCCTCATCCACCTCCAACTCTTCATCCACCACCTCCTCTTCCCCCACCTTCACCTCCACCTCTGCCTCCAACTCATCCATTGCCTCCACCTCCTCCACCACTAACTTGACCACCACCTCATTCTCTTCCTCCACCTCCACCACCACCTCTTCTACCTCCACCTTCACCTCCTCCACCACCACCACCTCCTCCTCCTACACTTCCTCCTCCTCGACCTCCACCTTCACCTCCTCCTCCACATTTCCTCCACCTCCACCTACTCCTCCTCCCCCTCCACATCCCAATCCTCCTCCTCCTCCACCACCTTCACATCCACATCCTCCACCTCCACCTATATCTCCACCACCTCCTATTGTACCTCCACCTCCACCACCTCAACCTCCACTACCTCATCCACCTCCTCCTCCAACACCTCCACCTACACCTCAACCTCCTCCACCATTTCCACCTCCCCTTCTACCTCCTCTTGTGCCTTTTCCTCCTCCTCCGCCACCACATCCTCCTCCTCCTTCGCCTCCTCCACCTCCACCACCACCTCCTCTACTTCAACCTTCAACTCATTTGCCTCTTTTTCCACCTACACGTCTACCTCCACCGCCTGCCCCCCTCTTGGCAGCGGTTGTCATTGATCACCATCTATCGGACATGGTATTTCACGAGTATAACCACTCGCCACCTTAGCAGAAACCGCAAATTGAATGTCTAGAAGTGAACAGGCTCCCAAGATAAACAACAAAAACATTGTGGATCCGACCTTCATATATTCAGACTTACACTCTCGCAACAAAGACATAGAGGCAACAACATTGTGGACTGAACAGAAGACCCTTTCCAAACAAAGCTACGGAGGCAACAACATTGTGTATCAAACACGCGACCTTCATATATTCTGACTGACTTATTTTCTCTAATGGGCACACCTTGAAACAATTAGGAGAGATTGGTATTTTGAAATCCCGTTTGAACAATGAGGAAACAACTATTAATTCCGCACTAACTAAATGCTACAATTTAAAAGACTGCATTGTGAAATCCGCATTGAACAATAAGGAAACAACTCGAATTCCTCTAGCACCTCTTAACTAAATGTTAGGATTGAATTAGAAATATTAATTACAAAACCCAAAAAAGGAAAAACGTTACCTAAATTTAGAAAGCTAAATATTAAATACATTCTTGAATTTTCCAAAAACAAAAAAAAAAGTTGCGATGGTGAAATCCGCCTGGAATAAAAGGCTGAAATTCAACTAAATGTTAGAGTTGAATTCAAGAAATATTAATTACAACCGCCCAAAAGACCAAAAATTATCTAAATTTAGAACACTGAATATTAATTACATTCTTGAAAGTTCCACAAACAAAAACAACATTTAACCTTAAATTAAAAAAATAAAAAACAAACAAACCGAAATAGTTAACTTTTAAATTTAAAAAAATGTAAACTAAAAAATTTAAGTTAAATTAAAAAAAAAACACTTAATTTCTTTTGAAGTAAAAGATTGGAAATTTCAAAGTTAGTAAGAATGAATTTTTGATAGGAAAATTAAAAGTTAAAATTTAAAATAACATTGATTTCCTTTTAGAGTAAGAAATTGGAATTCAAAGTAAAACATAAAATATACAACCTATTTCTATCTAAATTGTAGGTTGAAATTGGCATATGGTAATCTTGTTAAAATAAATAATTTAGAACATACCTTTAATGTGGAAGATCCATAAATTCAATCAAATCTACTTGACATATAACCCTGTAATCTAGTTGGGCATACAACATTTTCTTCTCAATAACATTATGAACTTCTTGAATAAGGATTGTAGACTTCGTAAGAGTGTTTAAATTTTTCCTTTTTGACATATTTATATTTTCGTGTATGTTGTCAGTGGAGATACTTAATTCTCTATCTTTAAGTTGAATATGACAACCAAATTCATCAATTTAAAGGTTTTCGCTGATACCAATTAGTTAAAATTTGAATATAATGTGTAATTGAACAATAATTTACATGACTATTATTATACCTTTGTGTGAGATTTTGTAGGATAAAACAAAGGTGACTACTCCACTATAAGTAAAATGGCATCACAAGCTTACAAAATCCAAATGAATTGAAGGGAACATAAATTATTTTTCTACTTCAAATTATATTCTTGTTTCAAAAATTATAATGTTTAAGATGGACCAACTAATCTCCAAAATTTGTTCTTCTCAAGCATTACTATGGAGGTGTAGATCACTTATTTTTTTTCTAAGCTGGAAATTATTACATATCTTCAATTTATTACTAGACATGTCTATATTGAAACAATCCTTCCAATTATCATTATCTTGCATAACCAAATCCTAATTCAAATTATCATAGAAAGTCTATTAATGCATAGTCTATTAAAAAAATATAAAATGTTTTGCATAATATTTTTATGCATGATATTCTCTATAAATATAGACTTAGACGTCAGTAATCATAGCCTTATTTTCCCTAACCTACACTCTTAGACCTAATCCTCTTCCAACAACCCCACCAAATCAAATTGAACAAACTCTGCACATCATATCTAGCCTAAAACCTTAATCTATCTAGCCCTCTTGGTTGTGATCCTTTGGAAAGAGCCCTTTCCTCCTTGGTAGGGCTAGCTACCAAGTCAAAAGATTGGTCTATGGTTACCTGAGCTCAACTCTTCCTCAACCTTAGAGATCCAGAGTAGTGATAAAACCCCCCGAGGAACCTAGTATAGACATTGGGCCTAGGTATGTTAAGAATATTTATTTATACATTTTATTCCTATTCCTTGGTATTTTCCATGTTCTTCTCTTATAGAAGCGTTATGCCTCAATACGGCTCTTCCACTAGAAGGTCTTGGCAAGGATAGGGGGTTGTGTTTGGGTTTCTTCGCCCTTGTTGAACCATTCGATTCTAATAGTCCTCTTATTTTTGGTTGTTGTTTTCCATTCCTAAACAAAGTGCTAATGTCTAGCAAGGATCATATTACTACCAAGAGATAGGTTATTCTGGAGCTCAAATTCGACTTGAGATCAAAACCAACCATTAGTGAGATTTGAGCACTTAACCAATTCAAGAAGTGATCACTTAGGTGAAAGGGAACTTTCTGATGAGCAACATAATCCTAAAAAACACTGAGGTGTTTGCTGATATGGAAATTTTGATTGTTGATGTTGGTCTTACAAGTGGTGTGGTTGCAATAATTTAATGGAAAATGGAGCCTCCTCCCAGTCCTCGGTGCACTCCTAGGAGTAAACATCCGATCCCAATAAAGGTTATTGATCCCTGGAAATATGCATGCATGCTTATCTGCCTATGTATCTTTAGTTTCCATTTACGTTTCCTTGTCTTAGCTCTATTGTTTATGGCCATATAGATAAATCTCATGTCTTGTATCTGAGAGCTATAAAATATATTTTTTCTTTTCATATTTTGAAACATTTTAGGTTACTTGTTTGGTCAGATTTCCAAACAGAAAATGATTACATCTCCCAAAAATTAAGCAAAAAAATTTAGGAGGGAAAGGAGAGAATGCTTGAGGTATTTGAATGTAAAGAAAATACACAAGCCTCCTGTATTAAATATGACAATCATTAATTGTATGAAAACTTAGAAAATGGAAAGAAGACTATGAATACTTAAATGTGGGTTGTTCTCTACAAATTAATCTCAATGCCATGATATAAGGGCCAATGAAATAAAGAGCTCATTTAAAATCAAATGAGAAGGGAGAAATGGGTACCATAAATCCCTGTCCTTGAAAATTGGGGTAAATGGAAATTAGTAGCTCCTCCATTGAAATAAGGCTATGCTAATCTCCATACCTATTTCTCTTATAAAATAATCTTGGGGCTACTATTAATAATGCAATATGGTACAAAACCATTTTCCATTCAAAATTCGAAACCCTTTAATTTAGACCAAGGGCTAAATTTCACCACTAAAAGTTTCCACTAAGATTATTTTTTGTTGAAATGTGCATGCAAATAATATTATTATAAATAATCATAAAACCTGATAGGTATTATGGATTACTGGTTTTGATGATTATAATGGATTGAATTTTATTTCCAATTAGATCCTTTAAATCTATATGGATTCCCTAGTTTGTTAATTTAATGTTAATATTTTCTTTTAACTTAAATTGAAAATAAATTCCAGAATAGATATGCCTATAATTGTGCTAATCCAAAGAATATATCTTTCATAGTTATAATTTAATTATAAAGTTGATGGCATATATTTAAACCCCATGGAATATGTTGGAACATTCATAGTAATATTGACATTTTTCACCAATAAAATTCTCCAGTAAGATTTTTCGTTGTTGTTGAAATATGGATGAAATTGAATTTTATTTCCAGTTCGATCAATTTAATTTATATGGCTTCCCTGTTTTGTCTTAATTTAATGTTAATATTTTCTTTTAACTTAAATTTAAAATAAATTCAAAAATATATATGCCTATAATTATGCTAATCGTAAGAATAGATCTTCGATAGTTATAATTTCATTATTAGGTTCATCGTAGATATTTAAACCCCATGAAATATGTTGGAATATTCATGGTAATATTGACATATAGATCATAAGATTTCTGAACCCATGGAATATGTTGGAATATTGATGGTAATATTGACATATCAATGATAATATTTCTGAACCCACAGAATATGTTGGAATATTCATTGTAAAATTGACATATCAATGATAAGATTTATTTTCAAGTTAAATATACTCTATTAATTAAATTATCTCACATTAATTAATTTAAGAAGATGGCATATCAACACATCATATTGGGCATGTGGTATTTCTAAGCCATGGTAATGTAAGAAGAAGTATTTCGGATTAAAGGATTCCCATAATAATATTGGGTGTGAATCTACATTGATAAACATATTTTTATATATTATATAACTCCAATAATAATAATAATATATTTTGGTTAACTTTTACGAATTTTTTAATCTGGTTAATGTAGTATGTATGATGGGGTTAGTGTTTTGATTCTTATCACAGAGTGATGGCTATAGGAGTTTTCAATCAATTAATTATATGATCACAATAGTTATAATAAAACCAATAAATCATTTTTTAGTCAAAATATTCTATATACATTATATTCTAAACTAATTTTGAAATAATTTATTTAATGAAATTAAGAAGGAATTGAGATCATAACTACATTTCAAATAAATCTCAATATTATATTCATGGCTAATATTAAAAATATTTATTATTAATTATTGAATATCTAGCACCAAACTATTGATTATTGATGATTAAATTAAAATTCTAGAAATCATATACACATGTATCAAGATAAAAAAATTAAGGAATCATAAATATTTTTTCACAAATTTAGTTATATTATTGATACAAAATGTTGATACATTGTAGATATCAAAATAATCAATTTATTTTATTGTATAGGCTCGTTGTATAAAAATACACAAAGTGAAACTAGTGGCCCTGAAAGTGTGTCACCTACATTACATTTCTATCTCACTACATCAAGATATTATGTAAATGGATAAAAATATATTCCCATGTACTTATCACACTGAAACAAGATAAATATGAAATTATGATCTCTTTGGATCAACCCTTGTATATTACTAGTAAAACTAATTAAAATAAATACTCACAAAAAAAACATAAAATACACTTCATTACTAGTAATAAACACAAAATTCTCTCCTAAAGGAATAAACTAAGGAAAATATAGTCAACATGAGAAATGAAAATGTAATTAACCCTAAAAATTACATGTAACTTTGTAATTAACCATTAGTTAGCTTATCTAAAATGATGCAAGAGTAGTCAAAGCCTTAGCAATATCCAACAATCTAGTCAATGACACTCTTTCAGAATTTTAGTATCATCTCAAATGACTAACTCAATGGCTATGGTGGAAACCAAGATAATAAAAGCACCAAATCATGTGGGCCAAAATCACTACCTAACTACGCCTAGCCTAGCCTATCATAGCCTATTATACTCTAACCTAGCCTATTTTTTAATAGCTTTGTCTAGCCTAGCCTACTTTAGAATAGCTTTGTGTAGCCTATTCTATTTTTGGATAACTTTGCCTAGCCTAGCCTAACATAGTGTATTATAGGCTAGCCCAACTTAGCCTAGCCTACTCTAATGTAGAATACACTACTCAATGCTAGAATATCTGAGGTTATCCTACTCTATCCTATCCTATCCTAGTTTCACCTACTCTTGTCTATTTTAGCCTACTCTATCCAACCCTACACTAGCTTAGCTTAGCCTAGCCTATTGTATCCTACTCTATCTTACCCTACAATAGATTAGCATAGCCTAACCTGGCATATTTTAGCATAGCTTAGCCTAACCTACTCTGCCCTATCCTGCATTAGTCTAGCATAACCTACTCTTTCTTAGCCTAATCTAAACAACACAACTCTAGCCTAAATTAGCGAAATATATCCTACACTAATGTAGCCTATCCTAGCCTACTCTAGCCTAGCCTAGTCTACTCTAGCCCAGCTTAGCCTAACCTACTCTAGCCTAGCCTAGCCTTCTCTAACTTAGGATACCCTACTCTACAGTAGCCTTTCCTACTCTAGCATAGATTAGCCTAGCATACCCCACCCTAGTCTAGTGTCACCTACTCTAGTAAATCATGCTTTATCCTAGACAGGCATATCCTTGTTTAATCTAGCCTAACATATCCTAGCCTTGCCTACTCTAGCCTAGACTATTCTGGGCTAGCCTATTGTAGCCTAGAGTAGACTAACATAACTTAGAGTAGCCAAGCACACTCTAGCCTAACCTAGCGTAATATAGCCTGGCGTGGCCTACTTTAGCCTAACCTATTCTATTATAGCCTACTCCGGCCTAGCTTACTCTATTGTATCCTAGACTAGTTGGTCTAATCTACCCTAGCCTAGCCTACGCTTTCCTAACATAGCTTTGCATACAATATTCTAGCATAGCTTACTCTAACCTACCTTAGACGTTATCTTACTCTATCCTAGACTACCCTAGCCTAATTTATCATAGCCTTGCCTACTATATCCTAACCTAACCTAGCTTAAACTACTCTAAACTAGATTAATCAAGAGTAGTTTACTCTACCTTTGCCTAACCTAGCTTACTCTGGCCTAGCATAACCTAGCCTTTCCTACTATAACTTATTGTTTCCTAGCCTAAGCTACTCTAGCTTAGGCTAGCATAGTCTAGGATAGTATGACCTATTGTAGCCTATCATAGCCTACTCTACTCTAGCCTAGTCGATCCTAACCTTTTCTACCCTAGCCTAGCCTACTCTAGGATTACCTACTATAGCCTAGCCAACCCAGCATAACTTATACTGATCTAGCCTTGTCTACTCTAGACTAACTTATTATATCCTAGCCTCCTCTAGCCTAGCAAACTCTACCCTATACTAGCCTACTCTTACCTCACCTAGCATATCCTTATTTACACTATCCTAGCCTACTCTTGTCTAACCTGACCTACTCTTCCATATCCTACTCTAGTGTAGCCTACTCTACCCTATACTAGCCTACTCCACCATATGCTAGCCTACTCCACCCTATATTAACTACTATGTACTATCCTACTCTAGCGTAGCCTACTCTAGCCTAGCTTACTCTATTGTAAACTAGACTACTCTTACCTGACCTAGCCTAACCTTCTCTACACTATCCTAGCCTACTCTTGCCAAACCTAACCTACTCTACCCTTTCTTTCGATAGCTTAATATTGCCTAGCCTAGCATGGCCTAGCCTAAGTGATTCTAGTTTACCCTAGCCTAGCCTAGTATAGTATGGCCTCTTGTATACCATCCCAGCCTACCCTACTCTAGCCTACACTACCCTACCCTACTTTAGCTTATCATAGCATAGCCTTCTCTACCCTAGCCTAGCCCACTCTCGACTATCATAGGCTTACCTACTATAGCCTAGCCAATTCAGAGTAGCCTAGACTAATCTAGCCTTGTCTACTCTAGCCTAGCCTATTATATCCTAACCTAATCTAGCATAGCCTCCTCTAGCCTAGCCTACTCTTCCTTATACTAGCCTACTCTTACCTAACCTAAACCAACCTTCTTAACAATATCCTAGGCTACTCTTTCCTAACCTAACCTACTCTTGCGTAGCCTACTTTTCCGTGACCTACTCTACGCTATAGTAGCCTACTCTACCCTATACTAACGTATTATATCCTAGCCTACTCCATCCTAGCCTACTCTAACCTAGCCTACTCTACCCTATACTAGCTTACTCTTTACACTATCCTAGCCTACTCTTACTTAACCTAATGTATTCTACTGTTTCTTGCTATAGCTTAACATTTCTTAGCATATCCTAGCCTAAGCTATTCTAGCTTAGCCTAGGCTAGCTTAGCCTAAGATAGTATGGTCTGTTGTAGACTATCCTTAGGGTAGCCTAGCCTAACCTTCTCTACCCTAGCCTAGCCTACTCTAGTCTAGCCTAGGCTTACCTACTATAGCCTAGCCAACCCAGCGTAGCCTAGACTAATCTAGCCTTGTCTACTTTTGTATAGCTTATTATATACTAGCCTACTCTGGCCTAGCCTAGCCTACTCTATCCTAGCCAAGCCTACTCTACCCTATACTAGGCTAGCCTACTCTACCCTATAGTAGCCTAGTCTTACGTGACCTAGTCTAGCCTACTCTTGCCTAACATAGCCTACTCTTTCCTAGCCTTACCCAATCTAACCTTTCCCAGCCTTTCCCAATCTAGCCTTTCCCAGCCTAGCCTACTCTAGCCTGGCCTACTCTAGCCTAGCCTCGCCTAGTCTACTCTAGGATAGCTTAAAATAGCCTAGCCTAGCCTACTCTAGCATAGCCTAGCCTATCCTAACCTACCCTGGCATAGCATGGACTAGCCTGACCTAGACTAGCCTTTTGGACTAGCATAACCTAGACTAGCTTTTCCTACCCTAGCCTAAACTACCTTAGAGCAGTCTACTATATCAGAGCTTACCCTAGCATTCTCTAGCCCACCCTAGCCTACCCCAGCCTATCATAGCCTAGACTATGCTACTCTACTATAGCTTAGCCTAGCTTAGCCTAGCCTGTCCTGTGCTAGCCTAGACTACTCTAGCATAAACAAGCCTACTCTAGCCTAGCATACCCTAACCTAACCTAGCCCAGCCTAACCTAACCTAGCCCAACCTAACCTACTCTACCTTAGTCTACTCTAGCCTAGCCTACTATGTTGTAGCCTACTCTAGCCCGACCTAGCATACTCTTGCTTAACCTAGCCTACTATTGCTTAGCCTAGCCCACTCTAGTCTATCCTACCCTATTGTACTCTAGCTTAGCTTAGCCTAGCCTAGGTTCCCTATCGTACTCTAGCTGAGGTTATCCTACTCTAGACTAGTGTATCCTAGCATTGCCAAGCCTTGCGTAGCCTAGACTACTATATGGTAGCCAAGCACAATCTTATGTAGGCTAGTCTATTCTAGCATAGCTTAGGCTATTCTACTCTAGCATTCTCTACTCTAGTGTGGCCTAGCCTACTCTAGACTATCTTATCCTACTCTACCCTAACTTATCCTAGCTTACTATATCCTAACCTATCTTAGTCTTTACTGACCTAGCCTACTGTAGCCTATCTTAGCCTAGCCTAGCTACTCTCTCCTAGCCTAACCTTCACATTCCTAACCTAGTGTAACCTACTATAGTCTAGCCTTGCCCACACTAGTCGAGCCTAGCCTACCCTAGCCTTATCTAGCCAAGCCTAGCCTACTCTATCCTAACCTACTCTAGCCTAACCTAGTATACTCTACAGTATCCTAGCCTAACATAGCCTACTCTAGCCTACTCTAGCATAGCCTGGCCTACTGTAGCCTAACCTAAGATGGGCTAGTCTACTCTAGCCTAGCCTAGTCTAAGCTAGTTTAGGCTAGCCTAAGCTAGCCTAACCTAGTCTATCCTAACCTACTCTACTCTAGCCTACTCTATCCTAGCCTAGCCTACTCTACTCTAGCCTATTCTAGCCTTGCCTATTAGTCTACTCTACTCTAGTCTACTCTACTCTAGCCTAGCCTATCTTAGGCTAGCCTAGCCTAGATCTTAGCCTAGCCTAGACTTTAGCCTAGCCTAGATCTTAGCCTAGCCTAGACTTTAGCCTAGCCTATTGGCCTACTGTAGTCTAGCCTACTCTAGCCTAGATCTTTTCCTAACCTAACCTAGCCTAGTCTACTCTACTCTAACCTAGCCTAGTTTGCCCTATTGTAGCTTAGCCTAGAGTGGCCTACTCTATACTACTCTAGCATAGCCTAGCCTATTCTAGCCTAACCTAAGTTGGGCTAGTCTACCCTAGCCTAGCCTAAGCTAGTCTAGGCTAGCCTAACTTAGCCTAGCCTATTCTATCCTAGCCTAGTCTATCCTATCCTAGCCTAGCCTAGCTTAGATCTTAGCCTAGCCTAGATCTTACCATAGCCTACTATAGCCTAGATCTTAGCCTAGCCTAGCCTAGCCTACTATACTCTACTCTAGCCTACTATAGCCTAGCCTACTATAGCCTAGCCTACTGTAGCCTATCCTAACCTACTCTACTCTAGACTACTCTAGCCTAGCCTATCTGATCCTCACCTCACCTAGCCTAGCCTAGCCTACTTTACTCTACTCTACTCTATTGTACTCTACTCTATTCTACTCTACTCTACTCTACTCTAGCCTAGCCTAGCCTACTCTACTCTACTCTATTCTAGACTACTCTACTCTATCCTATCCTAGCCTAACCTACTCTACATCACTCTAATCTACTCTACTCTACTGTAGCCTAGCCTAGCCTATGCTACTCCACTCTACTCTACTCTATTCTACTCTACTCTACTCTAGGCTACTCTACTATACTCTACTCTACGCTACCCTAATGTACTCTATAGTAGCCTAGCCTAGCATAGCCTAGCCTAGCCTAATCTACTCTACTCTAGCATACCCTACTATACTCTTCTATACTCTGGCGTACTCTAGCCTAGCATATCTAATCTTAACGTAGCCTAGCCTAGCATACTCTTTTCTATTCTACTCTAGCCTACTGTACTCTACTCTAGCCTAGCCTAGCCTACTCTAGCCTAGCCTAGCCTAGCCTACTCTAGCCTCTCGTAGCCTACTCTAGCCTATTTGATCTTAGCTTAGCCTAGCCTAGCCTAGCCTACTACTCAACTCTACCGTAGCCTAGCCTGGCCTACTCTACTCTACTCTAGCCTAGCCTACTCTACTCTACTCTACTCTAGCCTAGCCTAGATCTTAGCCTAGCCTAGCCTACTTTACTTTACTCTACACTAGCCTACTCTAGCCTAGCCTAGCCTACTTTACTTTACTCTACACTAGCCTACTCTAGCCTAGCCTATCTGATCTTTGCCTAGCCTACTCTACTCTATCCTAGCCTAGCCTAGCCTAGCCTACTCTACTCTACTCTAGCCTATCCTAGCCTAGCCTAGACTACTCTACTCTACTCTACTCTACTCTACTCTACTCTAGCCTAGCCTAGCCTAGTCTACTCTGCTCTACTCTGCTCTA
>APFE030280201.1:47891-124159 GCA_000404065.3 Pinus taeda | reverse complement strand
TATAGTTAATCTGCATCAATTCTTTATTTACAGCTCTGAAGGACAGTTTGGTAGGCTGCCAATAGTAGGAAGGAATTGCACCAAATTTGCAGCAACTGCACATTGCTCCAGAATCAATTTGTGCATCTAAAGTGTATTCCTTGACGTTTGGCAATTTTATCTTCAGATGGATTACCACTTTATCTCCTATTCCCATGATGTTTACCAAATCTACTTCCTTAGATTTCATGGGCATTTCTTCCGGAATATCCTTCAGCAGAATTCTTGCCAATTTGGAATTAACATCATCATATTCAGAAATAAGCTTTTGGAGTTTGGCTGATAATTGCAACATTTCTGATCTTGTTAAATTAATAGATGATTCCAAACTGCTAATTTTCTTCTTGAGAGTATTGATTTCATCCATACCTGTATCTTGAGAGGCTTCTGTAATACTCAATGGTTTGAACATTGAATCAAACTCTCTTGCTTCGAAAAACTCATCCTCAGTAACCCTTTTGGAAGGCAATTGTTTTTCTAAACTCTCCAGCTTTTCTTTCAATCTTCTCCTGGCTGTTAACTAGGATGGTGCAAGCTGGGCTAACTGTGCCTTTATGTCATTAATCTAATTCTGCAAATTATCTGTTTTATTGAAGGAAAACATCTTAATGTCAGCAGTAAAAGTTTCATCAGAATCAGAGGAATCATATTCTAACCTTATTATGCTGATATTAGGCAAATCCTCAACGTCTGAAGCAGAAGAACCACTGGATATTTCAAAATATTCTCCATCTGAGTGGGATATGAGATCCCAGTCTTCTGGATTATGGACTGAAGTGAATACGTCCATGATCTTTAACTGTTTTTTATTCTTTTTGTCTTTGCATGCATTTACATAATGGCCTTCTTTTCCACATATAAAACAGGTCACTCTTTTAGAAGGCTTTGCTCTTTTCCTAAATACTGTCCTCTTCATTTGGGAAAATTTAAAAGGATAGTATTTCTTCCTTGGAGTATACTTGTCTGTCTTGCATGAACATGAAACCTTAGGCACCTTCTTTTTAGATTTGCTTCTACATCCAAAATCATAAGTTTCTGCAAAATTATTACACAACTTTGTACTAAAATGCATCTGCTTTTTGAAATTCTTTTTAGCTTTTTCTGATGCACATTCTCTTTGCAGAATTGAAACTATCATCTGATGTACTGCAGCAAATGAAGAATTTTCAATTTGTACTTTGTTGGCCTCAATATACTGGTTAATCAAATCTGGAATTTTCCCTGGCATTGAAGCTATGTAATACCTCAGATAAGCAACATTGTGAGGATCTGCTGCTTGATAAAGGAGTTTTTGCATAACACAGTAATAATCATGTAAATAATCTATGTTACACAATATTTGCGATAAAAAGAGTTGACCATGATGTGCTGAATTCTCTGGCACAACTCCTATGAATTCATGTTTTAGTGCATCAAAAATGGCTCTCAGGGGATCTGTTGGATGTTCAATAATATTGTTCATTTCTTCCTCAGACAACTTTTCCCACCATTGTTTCAGAATGCCAGTGAATGACCAAACAATTTGTGTAACTATATCTGACCATGGTGCATTAGTTTCAGCTTTTCTCTGTAGTGCCCAAGCATGCACATTGTGCAGGACTGTTATGACATCTTCACCTTTCATACAGTCAATATTTACTAAAAGTGTATTACCAAATCCTTTAGCTGATGGATTTTCAAATTTTGCAGGGACACTTTCTAAATTATCTTTGAATCTAGAAAAAGGACTATCAGCTGATGCGCTATGTGCAAAAGTATCCCAGTCACCCTTCTTTCCTTTATGTGAGAATGAGAATGTATCACCTCTATCCCTTTTAGAACCAGTTTCTCCTTGGGTGTGATCTGCAGAATTAGACGTAACACTAGACATAGCCAAAATTTTTGGAGCAGATGGTTGGCCATTTTCCACAAAGGATTTGAGGCTGACGTAGCCCTGTGGTAACTTCAAACTTTCAATGGTAGGAAAGGTGGTTAGCCTATTTCTCATTAAATCTGTTTTCTCTCTGGCTAACATTATTCCTGTTCTTACTTTTTCAATCTTAGCAGTATCTATATTGTCAATGTTTTTGAACAAAATACTTCTAAGACCCTCTTTTGGTTCCTCTATACTAGAGGAAAATTTTAGCTTTAAAGCTGAAAGATCTACTTCTCTATAATGAGGTGGAGAAGTAGGCTGTGGTAATGCATCTCTCAAGTGTTCAAGGGACTTGGAGATTATTCCCATGTTGGAATTGACATCATTCAATTGTTGTTTGTGCTCATTCTGAATTCCCAAACATTCATTATAACTCATGTCCATTTTCTTTATATGTTCTTTAATTTCTAGCACGTCTTTTGCTATATCATCTATATTCTGCAGCATACAAACAATCTGATAGTTTGTATAATTGTGCATCTTCTCTATGTCATACTGCTCTGTATCTGACATATTCTTCATTTGTATCCATTCTTCTATCTGTCTTAGATTTGTTTCAAGCACAATGCCACCCCTCAATCCTAAACTGTGCTCAAGAGCTCTGAAAGAAGGAGTAATAGTTGGTCCCGGTAATAATACCCCCTTGCAAATAGGATTTTCATAATGCACTTTGCCAGAAGAATGGAATAGCACTTATGTTCCATTATCTCAAAGATATCCTCAACTGAAAACATCAAGAGAGCCAAGGCAATTGTCCGTTGTCAAGCACTCTGATGGTTCTTCTGGTCTCAGGTTCACAAGTCCTCGTCTAGTCAGATCCATGACCACTCTGGATAGGTCCCCATTTTTAGAAAGTCGAGACAGTACAAAAGCAGTAATACCTCCACCAATTATATGTTCTCCTGCTCCTTTACCAGCACCGTCCATATATTCTGCTCCTAAAAGGAATCAAAAGAAACCTCTTGCCCATAAATCTGATGATTGCCAATTCTGTGTATCTGGTCCATCTTCCAGTTTCCAACTTGAAGATCAGCAGCTTGAACCAATATTGCCTGATATAAAAAGCTTTAGCCTTCTCAGAGCCTCACAGGATCCAATTGCAAAGATTAACGAAAGATATCTAGAGCCTACTAACTCTAGGAAAACTTTCAAGAATGGTAACAAATGACGAGCTCTTTGTCTGAGGTAGGCTGTACTGGGTCATTGTCTCCTTCTCCGACACACACTCCTTTCCACAACTCATTGAAAATGAGGGTGTGTTTTATCATCCAGGACCATTCAGGATAGTTCTCCTTGCCAGTGAGAACTATTCCCACCATGGATATGACTAAATGCATTCTGTAAAAAAAAACTTCTGCTGATAATGTATAAAATTGTACTTTTCGTGGAGGAAAAAGTGGAGCTCTGGTGTAAAAATTGTAAACAAACATTCCACTCTTATAGGACAAAGGTATTACCAATTCGTATATGGTGGAGATGATATCACTCATGCAATGTACCAAATAATACAATGTTTAAAAAAATACATATGGCTACCTTCAACAAAATACATGTGGCTGCGTTAAAAATACATATGGCTGCCTTCAGCAAAATACATGTGGCTGCATTAAAAATACATATGGTTGCCTTCAAGCCAACTCAAAACCATGTAACAGCAGCACATCTCCATGCAGATCATACGAAAATCTCCAGGTATATTATATGAAAAAATATGGTTCTCAGGAAAACAAAAACATGTAAGCCAAGAACGCAACAACAAAAGTCACAAAAGAAGCGCTGGCAGAAGGAACAAAGTCACAAAAGAAGTGCTGACAGAAGGAACGAAGTCCATGGAATAGTCTCATTGTAGTTATTCCGTGGAGACCTGGGCACACACACCATTTGAACTCGGGACGTAGCGTAAGCTGTCGCCGCTACTAACCACGAGGATAGCGAATATGGGCCCTTTATACCAATTACAATCAAACGCAACACAAATTGCAATCAAACACAACGCAAATACACTGAAAACATTTGTCTACCTTTCGCTTTGCATATATATAGCCCTCCGCAGTTAACAGGACAGAGGCGTTCTTCTGGTCCACAAATTGCAATCAAACACAACACAAATACACCGAAAACATTTGTCTGCCTTCCACTCTGGACAGAGGCGTTCTTCCGGTCCACAAAACACAGAGAATTATTTGACAAGAATCGAAAGACTTTACAGGATTCCTCGGATCAGAGCAACGCAGCGTTACTATACCAAAAACGCAGTTGGGTCAGTCCTTGGGAAGAGAGGAAGTAACATTCAAACATTCGAGAGATAAAAACAATTTTAACGGACAGCGGAAGTAGGACAGCGTTCAGGGGAACGTTTTATGACAGCGCTCAGTCAGGACAATGCTCAGGCAGCGTTCAGGTGAACATTTTATGACAGCGCTTAGGTCAGGACAGCGTTCAGACTCAGTAGCAAAAATGAAGGGAGTTACAACTATTTTGAGAACTTGGCTCTGATACCATGTCAGGCTAGGCAGTAACTCCAATAGGCAGTAAAACTGATTCGATTTATTCCATTAGGTATATTATTGTTATATACAAAAGGGTGTGATTGCTCAGTTCATCTCCTGATGACTGTTCACATTCCTAATTTAATTATTTACTTAAATTCACCCAATCGTGAGGATTAGGTGCCAACAATATTTTTGTTCAAAGATCCTCCTCAAATTAGAAACAAAATGCTTTCATTGTGCTTAAGGATTCATAAAAATTTTATTTTATTTTTTTTGCAAGTGAAATGGTGAGTTTTTATGTTAATTTTATGAGAAATTTAACATAAATAAGAGACTAAATAGCAGCATAAACATGTACATAACATCATCAAAAACACATTACAATTGGAACATGATAAAGGAGTTCACTCCTCTTGGGCTACGTCTCCTTGGTCTAGCTTTCAGTGGCTTGGGCCTCTCTATTATGCTCAAAAGTGTAAAAAGATGTGTTTACAATGCTCAAATGCTTCCAAAACCTACTCCAGTGAGTCCAGAATATCCAAAAATGGATATCTAGCCTCTTTTTGCATCCAATTTGGTGGAAAACTGAATAATTTATGACCTCTCATAGTTTTCCCAATATTCGCTCCAGAAATTGGACCATTTTCGGCATGATCCTACAATTTCGCTCCAAAAAGCGCTAACTGGGCGAAAATTTTGCCATGAAAAGGCCATAAACTATCAACACTAACAGCTCCATCACAAATCGCAATCGGGGAGAACTGGCGGGCCTTATGGTTTGTGAACGTGACATGGATGATATGCGATTGTGATAAGAGGCAAACCCAACAGACTATCAACTGTAGTTTAAATGTATCGCATCTAAAATACATCGCAATCGGCAGACCTAGGTAATACATATAATGAGACTTTCACTGGGCGATATGCGATTGCAATATCGCAAGCGCAACCTGATCTTGTCGGGGTTGATTTTGTAGTACTTTCGTTCTGCAATGTGCAATTGTGATTATTGCATCGCACCCTGGCTTGTTCTAGGGCCAATTCTTTAACGTCGACCCGCCTGCGATATGTTAGTTAAGAACCAACCTACGGGCGTGGAGGTAAAACTCGGTGTTGTTGTGGGTGAGGTCATGGGTTCAACCCTGGCCTCCCCACCTAAAATTTTATTCTACTTTTGAGAGGGCACATGGCGGCCTCCAGGTTTGCCATGTGTCACCCTCTCATTGGTCCACCTGTATAGCCTTCAACCAATAGCATCTTGCCAACTCATGCATTTATGAACGTGCCATTTGGAACTCAACCATTCGATGATGAGATTACGGTTCCACCTCAGCGACACAGTCAGTGCCAACTAGGCAACCTAGTCAGTAGTACGGACTGCTGACTAGGTTGTCCCCTTTTTTTCCAAAAATTTACCTATTTGCCAAAGTGAACAAATCGCATTTCTGAAGCCATACGGTGTCTGTTTCACGTGAAACGAGTTACGCTGAATTCAATATGACGAGCACTACATAGTCGTTCAGGTTTCACACCATTCTGACAAATTTTATTTTTGAGCACCTGATTACCTTCAGTCCCTCATGTCGAATTTTAGCAACATAAATCCCTACCTTCGTGACACAGTAACTAATAATCAGCAGCCTTGGCTCTAACCAGCAAGCTTTTGCAAAGGCCACCATCTCACACTCAAACCTTAAAACATACAAATTCCACATACCGTTTTGATTTTTATAATTGTTGTCTGGGCGAGAGGTGATGCAGAGATGAGCGAGGAGATTGATGTAATCGAGATCCCATGAGTACTCCATCATAACTCTACCATCCTCCATTAAATTCCCACCAAGCTCCTGATCTCTATCAACCATATCAAATATTCGCCCACAAGTGAGCCCGGCTTCACTGAGAACCTGAATTAATTTCTGCTTCGTAATTCTCAATTTTCTACAGACGCCCGAGGTGATGCGTCGCCCAATTCTCCAAGAACCAGGGCAAGAACAATGAAGTTGCTCTTTGTGACTTAAGCTTGGAACAGGTGTGGTATTAAAATTCCATATGATGCCATGTCTTGTTTGAGTGAGATTGTTCGGCTTGCCACGAGTCTTCATGACTGGTTGGAATTTGTAGAGGATGATGCGACAGGAGGAGGAGGATACCGGATGATGAATAATTCGCAAAGGGGCATAGGAGAAGGGGCCACAAGGGGGGAGGGGAGTGCAATGAGGAAGAGGAGGGCGAATGGGAAATAAAGGAAGGGGAGCGGGGGGAAGGAGGGTGGGTGGGGGAGGGAAGTGGAAAGGGGAGAGCTAGGGGTAGGATGGAGGGTCATAATATCTTTATGATATGATAAATACAACTTTTCAACTTTCTTAGCATTCCTTCAAGACTTTAACAGTAGCCTACAAATGTCTCTCTTCATTTTCTTGAGGAATATTTATTGTGCCGTGAGATTGTATATTACACTTTTTGCCTCCTCTAGATGGCATGCCTTATTAGCCTGCTTATCAGCTTCTTGGTTATTTCCCCTCAAGACATGATAGAAGGACACCGATTCGAAAGTGGGAAGCAATTTCTAGGCTCTCTTAATGATTTGGTTCAGTTTAGTGATATTAGCCTTGGAAGTGTTAATCATATGCCTTATAATGATCATGGAATCGCCTAACACCTGAATCTTTTTTATCTCGTTTCTTTGTGCTAGGATTAGTTCCAGGAGCATAACATACGCTTCTGCTTGGTTATTTTTCTTCTGACCAAGACCCCAAAATTCAATGATTCCTTCGGGATTAATGAGAATCCATCCCCCTCCTCCCACCCCATAAATCTAACACCCCCATTAGGGATTAAAACAAACATTAAAAAATTAATAAATAAATAGCAAAAACAAATTTAAACATATAAAAAATAAATTAAATATTTAAAAAATGAAAAGGTAACGGCATATTGTTTGAACTGTATTGGGGGAGGATATTCCTTAGCAGTGCCATGTTGGGTGTGAAAGGGCCATTAGCACAATCGTTGCTACGATTGTGCCAGCAGCGCATTGGTGCCTAGAGCAAAGGGGTATCGTTGGGCATCGCCTTGCCCAAAATACAATTCAAACAACAAACATATTACATTTTTTTTGTTTTTTAATAAATGCTTTTATTATTTTTGTTTCTTAACTTAAGAAAAATATTGTTTTGCATTTTTTTATATTTCTCTAATTTATTGTAACAATCGTTCTAGTGACCCTTTGATGACCGTGACCAATGGGATAGAAGGGTGATGTCGAGCTTCTCCCTCCCTAAATACAATTTAAACATTAGATATCATTTTGGGATTCAACTGCGTTAAGTAAGTCATTCACGTATGACCATTTCCATGAGAGGTAGTCGTAACTGACTAATTGCTCATGATTTTTGAATAGTTCACTTAGCACTCATTGCATCGGGTGATGCTCACAGGGGTGAAGAAGTGGGATTGAAACTAGTGAAATGTGGAGAACGAATCACATAGCATCAATCATCACTTCCGGGGCTTGCACCCGGTAACCAGGACTTCCCATGAGGTCACCCATCCCAGATCTCCTCTGGCTCAAGCGCGCTTAACTGTGGAGTTTTTCCCCACAATCAAGCCCACTTAGCTTGCTACCCCATTTGCAAAACCTTAGCAAGTATTGTGCCTCATGAACCATTCAAGTAGAGATCCCTTGACTCTTTTTGAATTTAAACAACATGCCCCTCCCCAAATACAATTTAAACAACATGCCCTGACATGTTTAACTTTTGTTTATTTTTTAATATTTTCTTTTATTATTTTTATAATGTGTTTATTTATTTTTAATTTTTTTTTAATTATTTGTTTAGTTTATTTTTAAAGTGTTTTTCATTTTTTGTTTTATATTAAAGTTTTTTTTAACTCTTTTTGTAATAATTTTTTTTATATTGGTTAAATTTACTTTCTATTAATTTTTTTATTTTTTATTTTATTTTCTTTTCTCTTTAGAAATTTTTGTTGTATTTTTTTAATTTTGGTTTAGTATATTTTTTTAATTAATCTTATTAATAAATTTACTTTATTTTTAAAATTTTATGATTTTATTAATGTTTTTAGCTTTCTAATTTATGTTTATATTAATGTTTTGTTTCTTATTATTTGATGTGGACACTTCTAGATCAAGGGTTGCAATCATGGCATTTAAAGTTGCAACTAGACCCTGTATGAAGGTACTCAACAAAATATATTTAACACTTGTACTTTAAGTCCATCAACTAATTTATCAAAAGAAATGAAGAATGTCAGAGAATGGAAAATGATACCAGAGGAAGATAAAATCTAGTTTTGATGTTATATCAGAAACAAACAAAGCAACAATGTTGAACAAATACATTTGTAATGTGTTGAGTTTGAACATCAACAAGACATTTATCAAATGTTTAGCATGGTTCGAGACATATTTTTAGTGTCGAGTACTGATATTGTCTATGCTCTTGTAAAACAAGCCAAGAAATATAGCAATATTAGATATTGTTTTAAAAAGAGCAATTACAACATGATTGAAATATTTCATAAATATTTGTGCATTTGTCATAGAAGACATTCAGAAAGGAAATGTAAGTTTTCCTATTCAGAAAGGAAATTTAAGTATCATTATATTTTTTGAAAACTTATTGACCACCGAAATGCCATACCTTATTTTGACTAGATTTTGCTCTGCCACTTTCAATTATATTGAAGGAAATTTATCATACATAGATCGATATCATGGAAGTGATTAACAATTTTCATACTAATAAAGCACAAGAAGAAAGGAGAAAGAAACAAAGCATCAAAATTTGAAACTACAAGAGTAGATACATACAATCACAAAAAAAAATAACAAAACAAAAAACAAAAAAAATCATCAACCTAATAAGGCTAGAAAGGTGACTTTTCAACATGTGGAAACTAAAGATGAAGAGGATGATGTCATTAGTGACAATGAAATTACCTCGTTGAAAAGAAGAAGAGCCACACAAAAAAAACAAAAAAGAAGTATGCCCAATAATATTTCTATTCCAATTTATTATGAGCATATTGTTGATTTAGAAGAGAATCCTTTAAATGATAAGAGGAAGAAATCAAATATTGTTGGTCATTCTAAAAAAACCATGGATTTCACTAAAGATCACTGTGAAATTTTTAAAGGCAGAACAAAAATTGTAACAATGGGCATTGATTTAGAGGATGGCATTGTCAACACAAAAGAAAATGTCATTTCAATTGAATGTTAGGTAGCTTTATAGACCCAATAAAGAATAATCTAAATACAAAATTAAAAAGTTGCACCACCTCCATATTCATAAATTGAAAACATTGATTAGGTACAATCCATATGCATGTGTGGTTGACTTCACAGTTATTCTTGATCCAATGAAAGTTCCTAGTATATATTAGGTGATTGTGAAAATATTACAGATCTTGTTCCTCATAATGAATACTCCCTAGTTATAGTAAATATCCTTCATGGTTTCAATTTTCAAAACAATAGATATGATAGTTAGCCTTATAATTACCCAGCTTTCATCAAAGGATCTTAGCTCGAGTGATTTGGTGAACACTTTGTTTCCCAAACTGTGTGGATTCAAATCTCTAGAGACATTTTTCATCAGGCTCGTTAGTTTCATTTATAAAAATTTGTATATGGTGTAATGGTGACAACCAACCTATCGAAGTTACCATAATCTCTAGAAATTCTTATTCCCGTAAAAAGAAATGGTTACTAAGCTTTCAATAAAGTGGTTATGGGATTTCTAGAAGTCACAAAATCACCACTTTGGAGATTTGTTACTTTTCATTTAGACACACAATTAAGATCAGTGTTATCAATCTTCAATGGCAAAGTGAACTCAAGGATACAACTTTCATAGAAGACATTGAAATTATATGTTTAGTGATATGTGTGTGTGTGTACATGCACATAAGTTAGTTGAATTTTTACTATTTAATGTTATAGGAAAAAGCAAAATCTTATTAGATGCAGAGATCATCTAGTGACAAGTGATTATGAGTCAATACATGTTGAATCCTGGACAAAAGATGATACTTATAAATCTATTCTCCTGAATGAAGTAGATAGAAAGGGTCATGTTCAAGTAATTGTTTATAATGTTGTGGTAAGAAAACTAATATTAGAGAGAAAGGATATGAAATAAGAAATCATTAACATTTATCAAAAACCATAAACATTGATTAAGTTTCGTTTAAATTTATGTTCAAATGAAGGAGAGTGAGTTCTAGATTTGTTCCCAGGTTCAAGTAAGATTTATGATATGAAATCAAACTTCAATTTTTATTATTTTTTAATTTATATGTGGACTAAATTAATTATTTTTTTTGTACTTGGTGTTTAGGTACAACACTAGAAAGTTATTTACAAAAAGGAAGAAATTGTATAGCTATTGAAAATAACCCACTACAATGCAAATTCATAAAAGAATTAATGCAATTAAAGTTCGTCCAGATATAATGCAAGAGTTGGTTTTAGGAAAGGATATTTTAATGAATCACATGTGGCAAAAAATTCAAAGAAACCTCAGCCACTGTTACATGGATTGATTGGAAAAGAATAATTTGGGAGACTTGTGGATAATAAAGATCCGATGAGAGAGGAAAATGACCCAACGAAAGCACATAATACCATGGAAGAAAATGATAATGAAGCTCTTGAAGATGATGAATTTGGCTTATATGAAATTATTAATTAATTTTAAGTTACACTTGAAAAACAAACTCAATTTTGAGAATTATTAATAAGTGATACTTGTAATAATATTTTGACTTTGAGATTTTATTATAACACTAAATATTCACTTATTGTTGTTTTATGGTTAATATTTTTATTATGCTATTTTTACTTTTTTTTCTTGTAAGTTTGGTAGGACTACATCCTCATCATGTCCAACTTCTTACCCCGATCGGGGGGATAGCACAAGATTTAAACCCAAGGCTTTCGGTTCGGTGAGGCTTCATTTCCACGGCCATTGTCAATTGAGCTACCCCAAGCAGACTATGTTATTTTTACTTTAATTTTTATCTAAATCATTATTTTTTCATAAAACTTTAAATTATCATCTTTTAACATAAAATTCAAAAAAATATTGTTTTTTTCAACTCTCTATTTTTTCAAATTTTCCCATAAAAGTCTTTATTTGACATGTTATTTTAACCAAAAACTCCCAAAATGTGTTCATTTTTAATTATAATATATATATATAATAATATATATATATATAATATATATATATAATATATATATATGAAATGTTATTTTGTAGTGTATTTAAAAATGTGGCATCCTAAATTAATCAACAATACATAAGTACATAAAAATTATTAACTTCAAAATATAAACTTTTTTTTCTTTTTTTAACATTGAGAAATTGAAATTTTCATTAAAAAAAGTATAGGAGAAAAAATAGAATGGTAAATTCTTGTTAAGTTGGTAACTTTGTTAACTATGGAACAAGTACAATGCAAAACAATGGAATTGCCTTGCCTCCTACTGGTCTTATATATAAAATAACCTAATAAGTATTTAGTGTTTAGGGTTATACATGCCTCAACCTTCAATTAGTGTTAGGATTTGGACCTTCTAGAATCTTCTTGAAAGTCCACATGTGGCTAGCCCACATGTGTGAATAATGGGGGTTGATATGGCATTTGATCAATAGTGCAATGGTCAAGAAGGAAAATCAACTTGCAGGGGCCATAACTTCTACATATTACCACAATTGAGGTTCTTTTTGCACCATTTGAAAGGTCTATGTGTAGAACAATGTCAAGGGGTTAGGGGCTATGCTCACAAATTTTTGACTCGAAAAAGTGTTGTTTGATACCTCAAAATGGCTCTAGAAGGTTCTACACCCCAAAGTTTCAAAATGTGATCTACCACTAAAAGGAGTCTTGCAAACGAGTTACTCCAATTTTCCTTCTATAAATTATTTAGATAGATGACAAATTATGTAATCATATATTCTACATAAAAGTTTTTCAAAGAATCTTTCTGGAAATGAAGTGCTTAGGTATAAATGCATAATTAAAATTGATTCTTTGCTAAATGTGTGCATGTGATGCATTTTAAATTCTCTGCAAATATCATTTTAGTAAGTTTGTGATCAAGTGACAGTAAAAATATGTTGTTATCTTGTGGATAGATCTCCTAGGTTCGAGCAGCACTCAAATGCTTAAACAATTGAAAGGATTTCCATTTTTCCATGAAAATTTACATATCATCTAAAAACAATAGTATCGTACCATCAAGCATTATAGTAGTTGGCCAAGAGAGGGTGGTGATATTTGCACCACCAGGACATCATTCCCCATAGGAGTAGCAGGGTCATTATGGTCATTAAGTCATGTGTGGCATTTAACATGATAGTGCAACATAGTGTACCACCTCTTAATAGGTGGTAGATGCTCAATACTTAAGTAGGGAAGAAGAATCTTGCCAATTCCTCCGAACAAATTTAATTTCCTATAAGATTAACAAAATGCCACCATGAAATAGTCTTTAATGCCTCTATATCAAAATATCTAAAAATATTAAGAGGGAGAAAATACATGTATATGCTAACTTGTGGATATTAAACAATGGAATTTTATTTACCTTAGTTGTTGATCAAACAAATTTTCTACCTTTATCACCTACCAAGTAAGTACATGAGGAGATCATATTGTTATAGATATTTCTAAAGATCATATTTCCTATTTCTACCCAACTAACCCCATCTTAACGTAGTTTAGATATGTTAGGTGGGTTTTCTATAGAGAGAGATAAAAATAAAATATTCCAACCTATTTGAATAAGGAAAATGGCATGTTGGTTGGAAAGGGAGGCTTAAGCTTTGAAGGAAGAGAGGCCAAGGTTTGATTCCTCTTTCCTATCACTTTCCTAGTATTGAGTTTATTGTGCAACCTAATTACCTCAAAACATATTTAATTACATTAGCCTTCAATAATGAACATGGGGAAGCATTTTCTAGCTAGAGTGAGTGTTGTTTTTTCATGATCTTCTAATCTGATAATTAATATTCAATTATTTCTTAACCAATTCAAGTAATTATACATACAAAATCTCAACATAAATGCAATATTGACAGTAGGATCATAAAGAGACAGCCAAACACAAGAGACTCAAAATTTTACTATGGAAAACCCTAACTAGGGAATAACCCAACAATCTCTTCTTAGGAGAAATTATCCATTTCAACAGAAGTACAATATGAGATTTATAAGACAACCTATAAACTCCTGTGGTTAGACCAGTCCTTCTTCCATGAACAACAGACTCTCAAGGTCTCATCCCAACCTTTACATCAATTTGAGGTTACAAGTTGCTCTTCTAGGGTATCAACCCTCTCATGGAAGCTTTATTTTGTCCAAATAGAAGACTTGAGGCCTTTAAGCCTCCTTATAGAGCTTAGGCCTTCTTTCACAATATAGAGCATATCCAATATTTTTATGATTAGAATTTTGATATTATTGAAACAACAAACAGTAGAAATGTCCTCTTCTTCCTCACATGTGTGAACAGATGATAGATGATGATCTAAACCGATGCCCAATGGAAGATGTAAAGTGCCCTTTTTATAATAATCTAAGGTGTGCCAAGTAGTGTGTCTCCTTAGTTGGCCTAACTTGAATAATTGGAGCCAACTTGACTTTTGTAGGAAAAATAATTCAAATTTAAATTTTCAATTCCTTCCTTTTTATTTTCCTTTGAGGGATGACTTGAATATTCATTGCAACTACCAAAATTCAACACTCTCTCTTAGTTATGGAGGTAATCACCTTGAATTCCTCATATGTACATTTTGTTGAAAAAATTATCCATCCCAAGAAAATATTGAATGAGCTAGCTATGTTTATGTATCCATCCACTTCATGTTCTAATCTATAGCCTTGTGGAAAGCATCATGCTCAACAAGTTTTCACTTGGAGAAAGTTCAATACTTTTAACCAAGAAATGGTGAATCCTTGGGAAATTACCATTCCTACATGCCAATTGAATGGTAATACACTTTCTTGATGCTAAAGGCACTCACTCTATCCACTAGCCAAGAACCTCTTAGCAATATGTTCATAGCCTTCTAACCGGGGGATCTCTCTTGGCCTTGATGCTCTCTGGACCATTATCCCTAGACATATTGCATGGCCCCTAGTCAATACCCTTGACCTGTCGACATCCTAATCTAGGGATAATGTTTTCCCTTGATGATACAACATCAACACTCCCTCTAACTGAGGGAAGAATTCTCAACCGGTCCAAGCCTGTCTCAAAAGTAAAAAAACTCCACCCTGGGACAGAGGCTTTGTGAGAATGTCAACATCATGCTTGTCCATAAAAATGCATTGGAGCCTCATTGCTCCCTTTTGTACCATGTCTTGGATATAATGGTACTTAATATACTTCGACCTGTCATCACAGTCATCTCCCGCACCTGATCAAACAATCTTGTGAGTAGCTTCTAAAGCCACACTACTTCACAAATTGCTACATTGATTGCAATATACTCAATATATACATTTTTGAGTATGACGAATGTCTACTTCCTATAGAACCCAAAATGAAGCAACATCGTAATGTGCTCTTCCTATCTTTGGCACTCCCTACTCAATCATAATTTGTATATCCTATTAGTTATACTTAATGATTTGAGACATATCTCAATCCATATCCAATTGTACCATGTTGTTACATCAACACATGTCATTTTGAATTCCTTGGCTCAACCATAAATTGATCGAAGTTCCTTCATTGCTAAATTGATCACCACAACTGCTTCCCAGTCACCCTGACTGGGTGCTCCCTTTGACACTGAAATAGATCCTACTGTGGAAATTATGATTGCTCCCTCTGTTATTGTTGCTTTTTAGTCGCAAAAGTATACATTTTGTCTGGCATGGTCCACTCATAGAAGGCATATTTCTCTTAGAGTTCTCTCATCTCTGAGCATCTCAATCTCATGACAGTCCATCATCTCAAGTCTTTGAAGGATCCCAAAAGTATAACTCCTTTGACTAAGGAAGTAATGCATCAAATCTAGATCCTTCATCTCGAATTCAAAGGTCCAATCCCTCGGAAGCAGTACTTGTGGTAATTCTAACTTCTTCTATGGAAACAGATCCTCATGCCAATATTGCTCCCTTTGTCACGTAAGTCCTTCTTCTCCCATCTGAAATGAGCCATATAATAACAAGATCATAGTTTCACTTTTAACAACCAAGACTCATTAAGTATCCATCAATCCGAGAATACCAAGTCCAAAGTGTATGCTTTTTATCATACAAAGCCTTCTTTAGTCTAAAATCAGCAGAATTCTTCTCATGTACCTCAAAGCCCTAAGGTAGCTCTATGTACAATTATTATTCCTCAATTAATTCATTGAGGAAAGGAGTATTTACATCCATCTGATGTAACCACCAATCCATAACATAAGAAATAGACATAAAAATTCTAATAGAAGTGTACCTGGCAACTAGAGAAAATGTCTCCTCATAGTCAATTCCCTCTTTCTAGAAGAACCTTCTTTCCATGAATCTCTTTATGTACATTTTTATACTGTTATCTACCATATGCTTGATCTTGTAGATCTACTTGGAAGTCATCATTGACTTTCCTTTATGTCTTGGCACAATTTCCTCCATCATTTCATCCTTTAAACTTGTTGGCACGTCTTCTCCCTCTAGACTAGGAGCTCTTCCAGTCACCTAACATGGTTCTAGATGCCAATACAATTTCTCCTTCTTGAACACAAATCACTCTAGTTGAGTTTATGCTTGTTCCTGAGAGATTCCTCTTGCCACAAACTTTCCTTCATTCTTCCCAATGTTTCTCTTTGTTTTCAAAGTCTTGGTAGCCTTCACGATGTACCTGCAAACCTCATTAGGAGGTCATGGAAGAAACGATTATAACCAAGCAAAAGATACAAATACAAGAGGTTGCGCAATAATAAAGTAATAATAATCGAGGATAGATATGAAATATTTATCTTTTTATCTGAGGATTATAGGGAATTTTCAATTCCTTGATCTTTGCCTTCTTACAGAAATCATTGAAATCCATCTGAAATCTCATCAAGCTATAAATGTGCATCCTTGTTCTAATCATCAAATTTTTTCTTTCATTTCCTTCCTGGCATGAGCTAGAGTTTCTTCATTCATCCAAATCATCGATCTAAGTCTAACTCTACTATTTTATCTACAAACCCTAGGGATTTCTTATTCAAGACTTCTAGTATTCTAGGGTTTACAAACCCTAAGACTTCCAAATTTGAATAAGAAATCCCTAGGGTTTGTGGATAAACTTATCATTCTATAGTCACGCAACCAATCATTATTCCTTGAAAAATAATTTTATACAAGATTCCATCATATCATCTCGAACCTATAAGGATCATTGACAACCTTTGAATCTTATCACTGTAATTTATTGCTTTATAAGTGAAGAAACCTTTCTCCTCAACTCCCTCTAGCTCTAGAGTATCTTTCTTGAATCAAATCAAATTAAATGTTTGAAATAAATGTTAGTTTTGTAGCATTAGAGGTGTTATAGTCTCAAAATTTTGGGGAGAGGCTAAAACACAAGATTTCTCTATAACCTAGAAATTGTTTCTGGAAATTCCACCTAGAAGTGTCTCAAATAGATTATTAGCCTATTTTTAAATATTTCCTAAGTCTAAACTTAGGAAAATAGGCTAATTAATCATTATTAATTGAGAAAGGTGTGAATCATCTAGAAACTCATACGAATCAATCCATATATAATCTCAGCCATTTATTATGTTTTAATCTTGGCCCTTGGAGTCCCAACTGGAGATTATAATAGGAGGTCGATGGATGGATGGAGGACACACTAGTAGTGTATACACAATTGCTCAAACAGTTTGATTTCGCAGTTGTAGGTGGTTCAGTAGTGGAGATCAAGTTTCTGTTCTAGGAGGTTGCACAAGTTTTGTGCAAAGCCTCAAGAAGGGAAGTTCGATTTAGCCTAAGCAAGGGTCGATTCAGCTTCTAGTGGCCGGGAAAATTTCCAGGAGGCTGAAGGAATCACTTCTAGTGGAAGCAACAAGCTAGATCACATCAGAGGAATATTTTGGGTACCACGTGTGGAGCATGCACAGAGGCAGTGCAAGAGGTTGATGCATAAGTGTTCCAGAGCTAGTTTTGAGGCTCCGTTTTTTGTGGGATTTCTTGGAGTGACGGTAAATTTCCCTCAAAAAAATTACCATTATTTCTCCTAGGTAGAATCACCAGATTAGAAATATTTTATTGTACTCATAAATTATGCTACTGTTTAATAATAAAAACCATTAGCAGTTGCACTGGTGTTCCAAAGTTGGGTTTTTCGGGGGACTTTGGTCCAAAAATAGTTGTGTCAAATTTTTGTGTGTGTGCCAGAATTTTCTTCGATTCTATTTTACCTTCCACATAATTTAATTTGGTGAAAATTGCAGTTGTAAATTATGCGCGCTGTTTGTGTGGGAAAATAAATTGTTAATTAATTTACAATTAGAAGAATAATTTACAATTGTTACAATAGTTGAAATTTTCACATGGTCGAGAAGCATTTCCTTCACTTTTTTAAAAGTGACTAGGGTTTGGAACAGGGGGTGACAAAAGCGAGCTGGTAACTATGGAGGGGCATGGAGGAGGGAGCTTCACTCCCTCCTACAGTAACGTGGTTTCAAATAGAGGTAGATAGAAGATTCTGAACAATCTCCGTAATTCAATGGAGGATGAAACAAAGACAATTAGTACCCATAAGATGGAAAGCAGTAAATCCCATGAAAAGGAAGGGACCCACAAGGAGGCTCGAAAAGAAAAGGAAGTTAGAGACAGTAGTCATAGAATGGAGGGTAGATCTATAATGGGACCCTGCAAGCCCAAGTCTAACATCAAACCCTGGGTGGTATTAAATGATCCTGCTCTACAGGTGCACGAAGAACACATGGCAATCTATGCGGTCATATGCAAGTTTATGGGTATTTGGCCCATGGAGAAAGCACTATACACATGAATAAGAAACACCTAGAAACCAAAAGGAGAAATAACTATACATCTTGGGTCCAAAGGTTTTTTTGCAGCGGTTTTCACTAACCTGGAGGATAAAGACAAAGTTTTCAAAGGAGGACCCTACTTCTATGCTGTTGCAAGCCTCTACATGTGACCTTGGATGATGAACTTTGTTCCGGAGTGAGAAACGTTCACATCAATCCCAGTATGGATTATATTATATTCCTTACCTTTAGATTACTGGATACCGGAATCCTTAAAAGCTATAGGTAATAAATTAGGACATTTTATAAAGATATAAGAGGCGACTCTGTGAGGTAAATATACATCCTTCGCCTGCATATGTGTAGAAATGGACTTATCGGGAGCACTCCCGAATGAAGTCATCCTGGAAGTATATGATGAGGAATGGGTACAGGCAGTCGACTATGAACACATCCCATTCAGATGCCACAAATGTCATGAACATGGGCACCTCTTCAAAGATTGACCACTCAACAAAAGAGAGGAAAACCTAAAAAACAACACAGGAAAAGACCCTGAGGGTTTCACCAAAGTGGGAGGTAGAGGGAAAGGAGGGGGGGGGATACCAAAAGAAGCCTAGTGAGAAAAAGCTACCAAATAACAATAGTTTTGAGATTTTAGAAGAAGAGAAGGGAGAAAATGGAAAGGATAAGGAACCGGAGGACATTCATACAGAGAAAGAAAAAGAGGATAACATGGATATCATATAGGTAAACAATGAACTAAAGGGGACTCACCAAGCACTATAGGACTTGGAAGGGACCAAGAGATGACCCCAAGCGAAGGATGAATGGAGGACCAAGACCAACAGGAGATTCTCGAAAGGGAGAACCTTGAACTAGAAAAGTTTCTAGAACAGGGAACTAACAAAGGGATTGACTCTCTGCCTCAATAGGAGTTTGATAGAGTGCAACAACTATTCCTACATAGGTCTCAAACAAAGGCTGTAGGAGTCAAAAGGAACTATGACAGCTAGGAGAATAAAGGGGTCAAACCAATGGAGATCACATCAGAACACTCCACCAAAAACCCGGGCAAGAAAAGAGGAAGGATACAGAATGATCTCCTATCAAAATGTGGGAACTCCTGATTAATTCAGGTAAGATGAAAGATCTCACTAGTTACTCTTTCACAAACACATCATTATGAAGCACACAACCTAGAACATTAGGGAGCTAGGTAGTAAGAGAAAACAAAGAAATCTCAGTAACATAATAAAAGAAGAAAAACCGGACATGGTGTTTATTCAGGAAACAAAATGCTCAGTAGACAAGATTAGAGAAATACATAGCCTTGAAGTCAAAGCAAATAACACAGTGGGGGGGGATTTCTCACCCTATGGAATCCTCAAAAATTTGATATCATAGATGTTGAGGCTACCAGAAACCACCTTTCAATGGTAATGCAACCTTTGGGGGACAAAGATTGTTACTTGATCACAAATGTCTATGGTCCTCAACTTCTAGAAGACAAACTAAGGCTTCTCACCTCACTGGAGGAGCTGAGAGAGAGACACTCAGTTATCCCGTGGATTATGGGAGGGGACTTTAACATGATCAGATCTCTCACAGAGAAAAAGGAGGAAGAAGAATGTTGGGACGAGACTCACTTGCCTTCTAGAACTTCTTAGACAACATGAGACTGGTGAATATGGAAACAAAAAATGGAACATTCACATGGAATAACAGGAGAGGGGGAACTTCCCAAGTTACCTCAAAATTAGATAGATTCATAATCTCGGAGGATCTGCTACTCTTCAGTCACACCATGACAGCTTGGATCCTTCCTTATGGAGGCTTGAACCACTGGCCCATCTAGCTGGAAGCTTCTTTTATTGGAACCTCCAGAAACAAACCTTTTAGGTTTGAAAATGCCTAGCTAACTCACCCTGACTTCATCACTAATATTGGAAATTGGTGGGCGGAAGTTATGCCCTCCCAAGGCACAAAAATGTTCCTCTTGCATCAGAGACTCAAACACATCAAACAAAGGCTCAAAGAATGGAATAGAAATGAGTTTGGCAACATTTTTGAAGCCAAAAGAGAAGTGGAAAGAAAATTACAAGAAACTAATCAAATTCTCATCACGGAAGGATTCACAGAGGAAAGGAAAATGTAGGCAGACTCTCTACAGCAATAATGGGACAAAAGATGTCAGCAGGAGGAAATCTTTTGGGGACAGAAATCAAGACTACAATGGATTAAAGGGGAGAGAAATACCAGGTTCTTTCACAAGTCCACCATGAAACACAGGGCTCATAATAGAATCACAAAACCCATAGATTCTCAAGGGAAAGAGCTAAATACTCACAAGGAAATGGAGTCTGTTCTGGTTCAACATTTTCAAAGCATAGCAAAAGAAACCAATGCAGACCGATCTCAATTCATTAATAGCTTCACAAAGAATAATCCAAAACTAGTGACCAAGGAAGATAATCATAATCTCAACAGGCCAATAACGGAGGAAGAAGTCAATGAAGTAATCAAAGAGATGCACAACGGGAAAGCTCCAGGCCCGGATGGTTTCAATGTAGACTTCTTCAAAACATGTTGGGATACAGTCAAACATGACATTCTTGATGTGGTGGAGGACTCGAGAAAATCAAGAACAATCCTTAGAGCGATTAATGAATCCTTCATAGCATTAATCCCTAAACAGGAAAAATCCATGACACCAGATAGATTTAGACCCATCGCTTTATGCAATGTGGTGTACAAAATCATTTCCAAAGTTATTGCTAATAGACTCAAACCTCTGCTTCCAACGCTCATGTCAGAGGAGCAGACCGGCTATGTGGAAGGCAGAGAAATCCTCAATAACATCATCCAAGCTCAGGAAGTGGTTCATTCCCTCAAGACCAATAAGCAAGTAGGCATGATAATACAGTTGGACATAGAGAAAGCTTATGATAAGCTAAGCTGGCCCTACATAAAGGAAATTCATAAAGCTTATGGCTTTGACCACAACTGGATAAAGTGGGTCATGGCCATGGTTACCACAGCGAGTTGCTCAATCCTTCTCAATGGCTCTCCATCAAGAACCTTCAGGCCATTAAGGGGCCTCAGGCAAGGAGATCCTCTTTCCCCATTTCTCTTCATTGTCATGATGGAAGGTTTGGGCAGAATGATCAATTCAGCCAAGGAGGAAGGAAGAATCAAGGGACTAAAACTCACCCAGAATGGGGACATATTGACTCATTAACAATTTTTGGATGACACTATGTTGCAGAGCACACCCACAGTCAAGGAAGCCAAAGCCTTCAAACAAATTCTGCAGGATTTCGCACTGGTTGCTGGCACAGAGCTAAACCTCACAAAATCAAAAGATTTCTTTTTTATTACGGATATTTCTATTCAAAGACATCTCTCCAAAATTCTTGGATTTCAAAGAGATCATCTTCCCTCCAAATATTTGGGAATGCCTCTCACTGAAAAACCTCTGAGTAAGGAAGTTTGGGAGTCGGTTACAAATAAACTGAAGGACAAAGTCAACAATTGGACTAGCAGATCTTTGAATTTAGCAGGAAAGCTAATTCTTACAAAGACTATACTACAAACCATCCCAGTTTTCATGTTTTCAGCCCTTCCAGTCCCAAAAGGAGTTTTACAGCAGATCAAGAATATTCAAAGAAACTTTCTTTGGGGTAAAGGGGAATAGAAAAAGAAATGGGCCCTGGTAGCGTGGGACAAGCTCTGCAAACCTAAAACCCATGGTGGTTTAGGACTCCATGACCCAGACACCCTAATTAAAGTCTTGGGGGCAAAACTTTGGTGGAGATGGCTAAAGGAAATGAACAACCCATGGGCTAAGATTTGAAAACAAAAATATGCAATGGAGTGGCAGGAAAAGGACCACATTCGGATGATAGGACACATTAGGGGTTCCCACATTTGGAACAATGCTTGGGAAAACGGAACCTTAGTTCAGAATCATAATTTTTGGGAGATCAAAAATGGGAAATTAGCCTCGTTCTGGGAGGACAACTGGCAGCAGGAACATAACCTCTGCAGATAAGGTCTAGACATCATCAAAAACGACACCATGAACAAAGGACTAAAAAGGGTGAGTGACTTTGGGGATCAAACAAGAGATAAAGGGAAATGGAGAATCTGGAAGGTACCAGGTTACAGTGAAGAGACCCCTTTGAAAGCCCAAGCTAAAGTTCTTGAAGAGATTCTGGAAAAGACGCAAATTTTGACTTCAACCTCGAATGATCTACTAAGATGGGGTAGAAACAATGAGGGAATCTTCTACCTCAAAAAAGCCAAAAGAATAGTCATTGGACCTGACCATCCAAACCCTGACAAGACTTGGAAATACCTTTGGAGCAACCCACATTGGATGAAGATCAAACTGTTCATGTGGCTAGTTCAGCATAAAAAGATTCTGACTTGGGAAAATCTTAGGAAAAGAAGTTTTGCAGGTCCTTCAAAATGCCAGTTATGTGGTTTGCGGGAGGAGACCATGGATCACCTTCTCAACCTTTGCTCTTTCACCTCCTCCATATGGAATTGGGTAGCCTCTACCTTCAACCATACAGTCAGGAGTGAAAATGACATTACTGTAACCTTAAATAATTGGAGGAAAGACTTCTCGGATAATGAGACAGTCAATTTAGCCTGGACACTGACTCTAGGTTTTTTAATCTGGGATGTTTGGAAAGAACATAACAACAGAATATTCAAAGCTAAATCTATTTCAACTCAAAACATCATGGCTCGGATCCTAAAACAGCTCAAAGAAACAATGAATGCCCTCCTGAAGCAACCTCCTGAGAAACCCCCTATTCAAATGGATGCTCACATTCTCGAACAGTTGGGTCTCTAGTCTAATGTCCCTCCAGGCACCAAAAATAAATCAAGGCACACATCAGATGGTAAGGCTTTCTGGCAACCCCCTCCCCATGGCTTCCTGAAATTCAACATAAATGGAGCCTCAAAAGAAAACCCTGGGGATGCTGGTTACGGAGGAATCATAAGAGATGAAGAGGGAAATATCAAAGTCATCTTTCACAGTAATTTGGGGAGGGCAACCAACAATATGGCAGAACTCATGGCCATTGAGAAAGGCTTAGAAATCCTGATGCACTACAATCTACATAATACACTCATAGAGGTGGACTCAGAATTAACGATTAATTCAGTCAAAAGGATAGGTACTGGCACAGCACCAAACAAAGTTTCAAACCACTGGAGACTTTCGCAAGTATATCATCGAATTCAATCTCACCTCAGAATACTTAAAACTCTAAGCTTTGTACATGTGCGCAGAGATGCCAATAGAGTGGCGGACCGGCTAGCTAATGAAGGGGTGATAGGTACAAGAGAAAACAAGTGCTGCTCATGGGAGTTGGTTCAGGCTGGACAACTGCGAGAGGACTGCAGTACTCTAGCTCGCGTAGACAGGGAGAATTATCAGTACTGGAAGGGGAAACAACCAGTAGAACACTATGACGATGGATGTTAGGTGTTTAACTAACAAGAGGTAGAGGAATGGTAGGCAGAGGAGCAAGAGCGCGAAACCTGAGAATGGCTCCAATAGCTTCACTACATAACAGGGTGGTTTTGCAAAATATAAACATGGTTATCGGGCGTCTGCTTTACCAGAAATGGTTTTTCAGAAAAGCCTCTAATGCCACAAACTATGGAACACGTGGCTCTAGGAAGAGAGAGAATACCACCTTCATCGGGTAGGTATTCCTCGCTCTTCTCTCCAGCCCGATATCCTCCACAACCGTTGGATCTTATGGCAGCAGATCCAAGGCTGAGGTTTGTCGTGCTTGTTGGTGGGGCCAGGATGGTTTAGCTATAGTTTCTGTGGTTATCAGGTGTCCGCATTACCACAAGCGGTTTTTCGAAAATGTCGCTGATGCCACTAACCGTGTGACAGATGGCTCTAGGAAGAGTGAGAATACCGCCTTCATTGGGCGAGTATTCCTCGCGCATCTTTTCGGTCGGATTTCCTTCATAGCAGTTGGATCTTGTGGAAGCAGATCTACAACCAAGGATTGTCGTGCTCGTTAGGGGGCATTGATTTTCTCTATTGTATGTTCTTGGGCGGATCTACTACTTGATGGTCTCTATTTCACCAACGGGTCTGCTCCTTGTCTTTGTTGATTGTACAGTTTTATAGGCCCTTAGCTGGGTTCTTGAGCATTGGGCTCAGATCCCCAACATAGGGCGTTTGTCAACTCTTTGACATTCTGTATTTTATGTAACCTTTTTGTAGCTACATATGAATAGAAGGTCTGTTTCTTGCTCAAGCAAAAAAAAAAAATGAAATTTTCACATGGTATCAGAGAGTTTTTCATCAAACATGGAAGCTCAGAAGAGGAGGAAGAAAATCATTGTTCAAAGGGAGCAAAAAGACGAGTTTCTGGAGGTTGCGCAGAGCCTAAGCCAGGAAATGCGAGTTGCTTGAGCAAGTTCGATTCTTTAGTGCAGGTGGGCAGAAAAAATCAGCTTGCCAATTTGAGTGATTCCAGTAGGCAGAAGGAGCAGCAGTGCAAAATTTTCTTTGGGCAGATTCCTTGTTTGGGTGAAAAAGGGTTTTCCAGCAACAAAAACAGCATTGGGTGGAAGAGGAAGAGCACATACATAGGTAAATTTCTCTTAGGGAGTTTCTAGCTTAGAAATATGATTTTTCCAATTGCATCTGGCAATTGCTGTAGGAAGTTTTTCTCACTCCAGAAGGGAGTGCGAGTAGCAGATTCATTAGTTAGGCAGACGAAGAGGGAGATTTTAAATCAGATTCAGAGATGGCCACAGTTGGGCTTATAGATCATGATAGGTTGGAGGGAGCCTCCAACTTTGTCATCTGGAAGGCTAGGATGTCCTTATTGCTGGATGAATATGGCCTGAAAGCCTATGTAGATAATGTGGTGGAATTACCTCAGGATGTAAATAAGATGAAGGAATACAAGAAGGAGATCGAAAAGGTGAAGTGGTTGATCCTAGATAGAGTCTGAGACCATATAGTCTCACATATATCTAGGAAGAATATTGCTAAGGAGATGTGAGATGCTCTCGAGCAGATATATTGTAACACTTCCGAGCAGCGGAAGATGTTCCTGCAAGAGAAGTTGAGAAACATCAAGATGAGAAGGGTGAAGGCATAGATCCCTTCCTCACTAGGATTCAAGAGGTTTGTGATGCAGTCCATTAGGGAGGCACCTCAACTGACATAGCTTGTACGTTTGGCACTATATAGTGTCTCAGAGGAGTGTCAAGTCTTCATCTAAAGTATCTTGGACCGAGACCAATTGCCTATATGGGACAGGATGTGTTTAGACATACGGCAGGAGCAGTTGAGCCGAGATCTATTGAATAGCACCATCAACAAAAGTAGTAGTAAGGGTGAGAATGGTGACAAGGAAGAGGAGAATGTGGCTCTTGCATCAAAGGGTCCCAGTCAAGGACAGGGCGAGAAGAAGAAGAATAAGGACCTATCTAAGGTCAAGTACTTCAGGTGTGGTGAGTTTGGCCACTACAGTACTTAATGTCCTATCAGGAAGAAGGACAAGCAGGAGAAGTAGGATCAGGCGGCAGTGTCCACAGAGATAGACAAGTTGTCCTCCAAACTGGAGGAATATTTTTCCATGTGTGTGTCTATACATCTAGGAGTGAGGTGGGGCGATATGGATCTATAGTCCCAGAGTTGTAGAGGATAGGAAAGTTCCATTGAGGTGTCCTCCTCATGGATCATTACGTTGCGATAGGGGCCCACAGTATTTAGTAGCAGGATAGATCAGTGTCAGTTGATGCAGTTAGATTACCCAAGTGACAGTTGCATACTAGTTGCAGTCAGGTGTTGAGGATTTCATAGCAATGCTGACAACAAAGCAGGAGGATCGGAGCAAAGTCAGCAGCAACACAGATTCCCAATGGATAGTGCGAAGGCTAAAGCAGTGAAATACTCAGGGGACAAATGCAGCACAATGACACAAATGATTCATTATTTCGGATGCTTCTCAATTGCAATAGTTGTGGCATCAACAAATGAGAGGGAGTTGCAATGCAGATGCATAGTTGGAAATAGTATAGCAATGTCAACTGCAACACATATGTAGCACCATAGTTACACATTGGTTGGTGGGTAGTGACAGGAGGTCACAGTGGCCATACATCAGCAGCGTACAGAGGGTGATATAGAGACAAGGTGTTGTAGCAGTAGTGCGGCACTAGAACACCTTCCTCACTAAGAGGGAGTGTTATTTTGTGTGGCATCGGAGGTGTTCTAGTCTCAAAAGTTTGTGGAGAGGCTAAAACATAGGATTTCTCCATAACCCAGAAATAGTTTCTAGAAATTCCACCTAGAAGTGTCTCAATTAGATTATTAGCCTCAATCAATCAGTGTTAATTGAGAAAGGTGTGAATCATCTAGAAACTCACACGGATCGATCCATATATGATCTTATCCATCGATTATGTTTTAATCTTGATCATTGGAGTCCCAAATGGAGATTATAATAGGAGGTTGATGGGTAGATGGAAGGCACACTACTAGCAAATACTTAGTTTCTCAAACAGTTCGATTTCCCAATAGCAGGTGGTTCAGCAGTGGAGATCGAGCAAGTGAGTGAGTAGCATGTGTAAGAGAGGCAGAGTAGCATATTTCTAGAGGAGGATTCCAAATCTAGAAGAGTCAGAAGAGGTGGTCGAGTTCAACTCAAGAGGTTGCACAAAGGTTGTGCAGAGCCTCAAGAAGGGTAGTATGATTTAGCCAGAGTAGGGGTCAATTCAGCTTCCAATGGTCAGGAAAATTTCTAGGAGGCCGGAAGAATCACTTCTAGTGGCAGCGATAGGCTAGACATCAAATCAGAGATAGTTTCTGAGTAGCACGTGTGGAGCCTATATAGAGGCAACATAAAAGGTTGATGCAGAAGTGTTCTAGAGCCAATCTTGAGGCTTACTTTGTTGTGGGATTGCTTGGAGCGAGGATATATTTCCCTTAGAAAATTTTACCAGTATTTCTCTTATGTAGAATCACAGATTAGTGATGTTTTATTGTACTTGGAAATTATACTACTACTTAATAATAAAACCCTCAGTTGTTGCATCAGTTTTCCCAAGTTGGGTTTTTTTGGGGACTTTGGTCCAAAAATAACTATGTCAAATATTAATGTGTGTGCCAATATTTTCTCAGATTCCAATTTATCTTCTGCAAAATTTAATTTGGTCAAAATTGCAGTTTTGAATTATTCATTGTTTGTGTGGGAAAATAAAGTGTTAATTAATTTATAGTTAGAAGAATAATTTCCAGTTGCTGGAATAGTTGAAATTTTCACAAGAAAAATTGTCATATACCAATCTATTTTGGCATGACCCTGGCAATTTATCTCAACTAATACAATTTTAACTTCAACAAAATATACAAGGCATCTCTTACACATACATGTCAAGGACCCTTATACGACCACATTTATACAATAGTGGAAGGTTTATGAGTAGGTATCATCTTGCCTTAGTGAAAACACTCTTGATTTTGTCTCTTTCTAAACAGATTTCAACTTTTTCCTCGAAGTTTCCCAACCATGCCTAAACATGAGTCCTTGTCTAAGATTAAACTAGGCCTTGCTACTCTACTTTCTACAACTTTGTTCAGTCCTATTCCATCATGTTATCAGACAATCAAGAATGTTTCATCTTGGTCAAACTACCAAAATTAGTCCAAGAAAAATGTATTAAGATCAGTTATCCAATATAGACTGTGTAAGGCTTGTTCTCTACCTCTTTATTGAATAACACTATCAATAAGCAATACCCTTCAACAAAGACAAAATATTCCACATATACAAATATCTAATATAGAATGATTCATGAAAGAAGGTATTTCAATGACATCCATAAAATATTCCAAGAGAACTCACTCCTTAATTACATACAAACAACAACCTCCAAGTTTCCCCCTCTTCAAACAATAGTAAGAGCAGTTGGATAACCTCTTCAAACAATGGTAAGAGCGGTTGAATAACCTCTTTAAACAAGACTCTCTTTACAAAATCATCATTTGCAACTTATGTTCATAATTGTTATCCTTTACAGGCATCATGGTCATGTATTGCAAAGAGTTCAAGGCATCTCATTCCTTTCTAGGTCTACAGCCTAGTTTGTGCAGTGTCTAAGGCTTTTCAACCTTGTTCAATCAACCCCGAGTTCCTCCTGTGGTCAATACTAAGGCCTCTTAGTCCTATGCAACCAAGGCTGAGGCCTTCTCATCCCACCTGTAGTCATACTTAGGCCTTCTCGACCTCTTGTTATTAGAATTTCATCCTTCTTCGACCTCAAACATTAAACAAAAAATTCAAGCAGTGTTCTTGACAGTCTGAGGTTACTTGCCTTGAACTAGGGCTATAGAACTTGGACTAGGGATTTTTTAATATCAAACATAATTTTTGTGATTGGTCTCTTGAAATGAGTAGGGCTAATTCCAGCAAGCCCTAGTAGAATAGCTTGAAACAATCTTTCTCAAACTTGACTTCTTCAAGGTTGCTCTTTCACCTAGGTTCTAATACTATGTTGATTTTTCATGATCTTCTAATCTGATAATTACTATTCAATGATTTTTTTAACCAATTCATTACATCATTAAGTAATTATACATAAAAAAAAATATCAATAGAAATGCAATAATGATGGCAGGATCATAAAGAGACAGTCAAACAAAAGAGACAAAAAATTATCCTGGAAAAACCTTAACTAGGGAAAAACCCAGAAATCTTTTCTTAGGAGAAATTATCCAATGCAATAAAAGTACAATCTAAGATTTATATGACAACCTAGAAACTCCTAGGGCTAGACCAACCCTTCTTCCATGAACAATAGACTCTCAAGGTCTTGATCTAGCCTTCAGAACAATCTGAGGTTACATGTTCTCCTACTAGGATATCAACCCTCTCACATAAGCTCTTGTACAAGTCTGTTTCGTCCAACTAACATACTTGAGGCCTTTTGGCCTCCTTCTAGGGCTTTGACTGTCTTTGACAATATAGAACATATCTAAGACCTTTATTATTATAATTTTGGTCTTCTTGAAGCAGCAGATAGTAGAGATTTCCCCTTCTTCCTCGCATGTGTGAACAAATCATAGATGATGATCTGAATTAATGCCCAATGGAGGTCGAGTGACCTTTTTATAGTGATCTAAGGTGCACCAAGTGGTTTGTCTCCTTGGCTGGGCCGACTTGAATAGTTGGAGCCAACTTGACTTTTGAAGAAAAATAAATTCAAATTTAGATTTTCAACTCCCTCCTTTTTATTTCCCTTTAAGGACTTAATTGAATATCGACCGTAGTTATCAAAATTCAATAGTGCAATCCAAATTTTAGAAGTGGTGGCAAGGGTTATGCCTTCAATAAGAATATATTTCTATTCTCCAAAGTTTACAAACTGCTACCACAATTTTAACTTTGATTTTTTACACCCAATTAATTTCCTTTTGTCCCTTTTTAACTATAGAACATATGCAAAAGGGGCCAATGTTGAAACCTTGTTAAATATCCTCCATTTGAGATGAAATTTGAAACTCAAGTTTTTTGACACATCATACTTGGTCACCTATATGTCAATTTGGTTAACCTAAACATTGTAAGGGAATCAATAAGGAACAAAAAATAAGTTGCCTTTATAATAAATAACTAGTTGCATAATGAGATTTGAAAAAAATACTTTAAAATTAGATTGTTCATTAATAGATATAAGTGTTGCAACTAAATGAAATTTGGGTAGAACACTAAGGATACATAGTACACCTTATAAGCACCTCACTAGACAAGGAGCAGTCAGGAGCTTATGGTGTTGCATTGCATATTATTTTATGAGTAATCTTAGACATGAAATGAATTTAGAATGAAACTTAAGAAAGCTTCATATAATGAAGTTTGGGCATCAACCACCTTTCAAAGGTTGGTTCCACATACATTTCATGCATGCCTAGGCATGTTTCACTTGGTCTGACATAACGACCATGACAACACCACTAATCAATGCTTCCCTTCTAAAAAGGCACTAACCACTTCTTTACACAACCAAAACATTATGGGGGTTATAACACTAACCTACTTTCATTTACTTGGTTGTCCTCTTGTGTCTTACCCCAAATTAAAATCACCCACGCTTTTGTATCAAATATGTATCTATTGTATAATTTGATATTGTATATTATTGTATCTCTAAATACAAAATTTGTAGACAGATAAAGTTATGTAGATGAGCAAATTATATATGTAACTCATAATAATCTTAGTTCGTGGATATGTTGTACAAGGAACTTTGGGCTTGAATAAATATTTAGTGTATTTGGAATTAACTAACTAAACAAGAATGTAATTACTTCATAAAGATAGGTTGGGCCATAAGTTAAGGCTTTAAACCATATTTTGTATAGAGGAACATATTCCTTCTTTCTTATAATCATTCATTTCTATTTATCAATTAAAATATATTACTATTTCAAATATATTTGGAGAAGTATTTATTCAAAATCACAAGTGCAATCCGCTCGAGAATGTTTTCATGCCTTCACATTGTTAAGTTTTCCTCCTTGTTTGTCCTTGAGTGTTAACCCCATAGTATTTCTTAATCTTATTTCACTTCATACTTGTATTTACAAGTGTGTCAATTTGCATCAAAGCACATTGCATGTGGAATTGGGGTAGGTTCCAAATCTATTTAGCATAAAAAGGACTCGATATTATAAAGGATATAATTTTCTAATGAAGAATCAAGTTGAGGTGTTCTAATTTATAGAAACTAGATTTAGAGATGTTTTCGGTATGTACTCACACATGACCTAACAAGCATTACCAAGGGAATCACAATGGTCATAATTCCTTTCTAAACTAGTAGAGAATTGTTGTTCATTGGTTACCTTGTCAATGACGTATAAATTTTCATTGGAGTGTTAGATCAAGGTGTCATTTTTTTGAGATACACTAAAAGGGATTTAAAATGTGTAGTCTTATAAGGAACTTTATAAAGCATGGAAAAAGTTCTCTGCTCTGAGGCCTACTGTCCAGGTTTGCACTACGGCGAGTTCCTTTCTCTTGTTCATTGGTCCCATGATGCATCTGTGTATGTCGGCACTAGGGAAGCTGTGGGATGTTCAGGGCTTTGTGCCCCTGTTTTTTTGTTGCCTAGTGGTCTCCCTTCACTGGTGTGGGTATCGTGTTCACCTAGGGTTTTTCAGTTGGCTTTATGGGGCTTCTCTGCCCTGGCATATTTTATGGAGGGAATAGTTTTGGGCTTCTGTCATTCGTTGCTACCATGGGTGCACTCTATTTTTCGGGTAGCATTGTTTTATTCGCATTGCATATGACATGGTTCCTCTAGCCTTTTAGCCATGTTTTTTCTGATGCCTTGTCTATGGGCTTGTTGTTTCAAACTTCTTAGGTGGTCGGTGCCTAGTTTAGAGGCTGGTCGAAGCATCTCCAGGCATTTCTTACAAGTCAAAGTATCTTCTAGTGTTTCTAGTCAATCAGAGGAACTTTCAGCATTATTTTTTCTTGTCGGTCAGAGTATCTTCTGCCATTATTTTCCTGTCGATCAAAGTATCTTTTGGCGTTGATCATGAGACCTATTAGAGAATCTTCAGGGACATCCAAGTTGGTTAGAGCATTATATGTTTATTCTTTTGTTTGTGGGCCTTGCGCCTTTATTCCTTTCATATTTATGTTGAGGTTTGTTGACCTGCATTGTAATAATTGACTACCTATTTGTTGGGATATATCTAATGATCCCTACAAGGCTCTTTCCAGACCTACGTGGCCTATTATCTTGTTTTTACATAGTTTATGTAAACATTTTTTATTTTAATGAAAATCGTTGGTTTTTTCTTTCTCGTAAACAAAAAAAAGGAAAAGAAAAAGTTGGAAGGTTACAAGTGTTATTTTTTTGTTGTTCATTGAAAACGTTTGCATCTATTGAATTCAAGTTATATTAATTTTTATCAAACTATATCAAAAAAGGAAAAGAAGAAAGAAGGGAGGAGCATGACTTATTTTAACTACTTGTGATAACTTTCATGTTACAATCAATATAAAAAATGAATATAATAAGAAGATAGATTCATTGTTAAATCTCGAATACACTTCGAAAAAATGATATGTAACTATCTTTCAATGATGAAGATAACCACTTTGAGATTATCTTTGTAGAATCTCCTCTCTATGATAATTACTTGTGAAAATCATTTACAATAGATATAATTCTCTCCTCATTTTGAAGAATCTCCCCTTTATGGTAAGTCTCCTACATGGTAAAGTGTTGCAATAGAAAAAATAACAAAAACAATTGAAGGAGATTGCGAATGGAAAAAAAAAATAGTTTTAAAGAAAATCTTCTACATTGGAAATGTCCTATCCAACCTTGTCCAACTCTACAACTAGCTTTGTACATATATGTGGATGACATTCAAATTCCCCAATTTCTAATGTCTTGCTTAAGCCCTGCGGACCTTGGGAATATGTGAAGCATTTTCAATATGGTAAATTGAATGAGTTCATTCAAAGCATCAAGATATCATTTTCTAATGTTTTATCAATTTAAATAAGATGCATATGATCATATTCAAGCGAAGGTTGAAGGCATGTAGAATAAGTAACATAAACAAGTTATTGTTCAGTCTTCAAGTTTTGGGGACAAAACTTTTCAAGGTCGAGAGCATGTTGTGTACTTGAACAAAAAATTATATTACAATCAATTTATGCAAATGAGCAAATTTGTGTATACTCACGCAATTTGGAATAATACTTAATTATTTGATAGTGTACAAAGTCACTAACATTGAATAGAGCCTCAAATGGATAATTAACACATTGAGCATTAATTAGCTAAACTAGTCTAAAGCATGTTAATTTTAGTTCTATCAAGAATCTAATTTTAGTTGAATCAAGTATCTTACTTAATTCAATGGAACTCGGGACTCTAAACTTACACAAATACAAATATATAAAAAAACAATGTTTATTATTGTCAATATATTTATATTTGCATTGTAACAATATATCAACCTCATGTTGCAACCTTTATTCAAGATATTATGGGCAACAAATCAGCCTTCTCTCATGTTTACATGAACAAGAACCAGGGTAGAAATCTCTAAGAATGGCTCAAGCTTACATCTCAAAGTGTATACATGGCCCCTACTTTTAATTATGTATTGTTTTCACCAAACAATGTTCTTGCGTTTATATTATGAGGACTATATATAATTTTGATGTAGACAAATACTTCCAAACTAAAGGAAGCATTCTTTGTTTTGTTTAAGAGGTTGAATCATATAAAAAAACAAATGCCTTTTTAAAATTATGTAATCAGTGTCATTTTTTCAAGAGACTAACTATGCAGTTTTGTAATTTTATTTCATATAGTTTTGTAATTTTATTTCATATAATAAAACTAATTGACTTTTTTCATTGCAAAATATTCTATAATTATATAATCAGTGTCATTTTTCTATAATTATGTAATAAATGTCATTTTTCATGAGACTGACTATGCAGTTTCATATTTGTAAACTTTTAATGCCTTATAGGTTGCTCACAAGCTTATAGTTTTGTAGTTTTATTTTATAGTTTTGTAATTTTATTTTATAATAAAACTAATTGACTTTTTCATTGCAAAATAATATATATATATATATATATATATATATAAATAATTTTATCTTTTTGTCATTGCAAAATACTATATATATATAGATAGATAGATTTTGCATGTGTATGTATATTTTGCTAGCAAATAATATCGCTCCCATTATTCATTTTAAATATTATATTTTTTTAATTAAAGCACGTAAATGTTATCCATTATATCTTTCTTTCTGGGCTGTAGAGCCAGCGCCTTAATATACCATAAAAACTTAATTACTACATACGTGTAACTTGGACCCTGGACCACAATAATAATAAGCGCACATAATAATGATTTGTAATTCAATGATGTCACTTTTCCATCACAGAATAAGTATTTAAACAATAGAGAGCAATTGTAAGTTTTATAGTAAATAAAACACTTAAGTCTTATGCCCATACCATTAGATTTCCAATTTTTCGTCTTATGCCCATACCATTAGATTTCCAATTTTTCAAATCTCTTTTCATCGCAAATAATGCGTGATAAAACAGTAGAGATCAATTTGTAAGTTTTTAGATAAAGAAAACACCTGGTAAAACGACTGTCAATAAGATAAGTATTTGTAAAATATATTTCTATCCCATTTGACTTGAAAATTGTCACTCGTACACAGCACCAATAAGCATCAAATCTCCTATATTTTGAAAGGCAATCAGGAATGATCTTTGGAATTGCTAGTTTGAAGTTTGTTTTGAAAGGCAATCAGGAATGATCTTTGGAATTGCTAGTTTGAAGTTTGTTTTTATTTTGAAATAGCATTATGTTGAAGCATCACTAGTTAATTGAGAAGTTTCACTTCATTTGAATTTTATAAATATAATTGCAATCTTGATAACCAGATTGCTTACAACTTCTTTACATCCTTATATCTAGGCTAGTTTAATTTCGCCCTTTAAATAAGTTATATTCCACATAAATACTATGAGTTCTCAATAACATGTATTAATATCATGAGCCATTTTTATTTTTATAAGATTATTTTTCAGCACAACAAAAGTTCAGTGACATTACATCTCATTGATAATCAAGAAAAAAAAGGAAACAAGACGATATCAAATTCTACGAGGTCAAAGCATTTCAAAGTGGCAAGGAGCCTCCTTCAAAGTGGCAAGGAGCCTCAATTCATACTCGGAACAAATATTATGTCTGCCATTGTCTTTGATGATGTAGGTACTTATGAGCACTGTCACAACAGAATTTGTTAGGAATCGAGGGTATTTTTAAATTTATCCAGCATATATTTTGTGATAGGCGAGGCACAAGAGTCCCAATGTAAATCACGAATTTCACCTCTATCAGCACTCCCTGTTTTCTGCTTTCAAAAATTTCTACATTTTTAATAAGCCTACAAGCACAATCTGCCTAGCAATACGAAGCACCAATTTCCCCTTGCAAACACAACCTAAAAACTGCAATCACTCATTTACCAACTCAAACGTGAAGACAGGTTCATACCAATCCACGCTGACATATTACCTTTTTCAAACCACCACTGACAAGGATTCTTGTAAATAAAAAACTTTAAAAAAACAGTGTTGAGTCCAACAAACACTCATCCGTCTCAAATGTTGTTTCCAAGAGTTGAATATGAATCTAACCATTCATGCGAGAAAACAAAAATGGTTGGAGGCAAACCATCAAAATAATACCCTTTTTCCCAATGTCATGGCAATAAATGGTAAGAAGCCACAGTAGAATTATATTTCATTTTTAACTGTCCCAAGCGTTTTTCTAAAACAATATAAAGCTTCATGTTAGATGTCTTTCAAGGGGCAAATGGGCAGCAAAAAGCATTGGCAAGCCAACCTAGACGAGTCAAAGATACTTTCGTTAATCCAATTCGTGTATGTGTTAGTTTGAAAGGTAAGATGTTCCATTGTGAAGTCCAAGAGGACTCGGGATCCATTCATGTCTGGACCTTTTGGGGTTTACTAGTTGCCTCTGTGGCTGGCAGAGAAAAACTTCATATTCAGAAATTTCCAGGAAGATGGGGAAGGTTCCACGCAAAATTATATACATATATAACCAATTGTCTGAAATCAAATAGAGAATGAACATTCCACTACTGTCAATGTAATACACTTCACTTGATAAATTTAGCATACAGCAATAAACATACACTTCGGAATTTCCCATATTTACATTAGCACATTGCCTCAGTTGTTTCATTTCACACCGTTTATGAATTTTGCATCTTTAATAGTACATTTACTTAACTAGATAAGTAGACACAGACCAACATAATTTTCTCTACAGGCCTGGTGTCAGGTGTAAGCCTAAACAAACTGCATGGTAATCAATAGAAACAAAGGAACATTTTAACATGATTCTCAAATGAGTCCACGTAGAGCCATACGCATAGACCCTAAGCAGAAGACGGCTCCTTTTTTTATATATTGACAGCTACCCCTTCGATAATCCTGTTCAGTATCTTTGGCTTCTTTTCAACATGCTGAGGGTTCAATAGAAAACATTAAAGTGTGGCTGACATCAGGAAGGAGCGGATTCGTTGCAAGAGTTCAGCCTTAACACTATCAGGAACTGAGGCTGCACATATATATCAACCACAACGACTTGCCTTAATAACCATTCATTTTACAAATAGGGAAAAAAATCAAGAAACAAAACTTATTTAAAATTTAGAAAGCTAAAACACATGCATCCTTAAATATGTCCAATGCTAATAGACAGTTGTCAAAGGCAAGATTACACAGTTTGTGGGTTCATATCAGACCATTGTAAGGACTGGGTATGCGTAATAAACATAGGTATGCAATACTATATAACAAGGTTACATAAGCATGGAGATAGGCACAAATCATGGGAATGTGCTCTGTTTAGTTTGTGCCATGGGTATGTGCTCTGTTAAGAAGACTAAACACCTTTATGCCGGGAGGTAGGGTATGTGGAAGGGGGATGTTTTTAACAGCACATCCCACCAAACAAGGCTAAATATCTACAAAAAAATACTGATCCCCCATAGGCTTTCTTGATGAGGGGTATAGTGTAGGATGGATGAGGAAGCATAAAACCAATCCTGAATAAGGCATAAATTTATTAAGTATATGTGCAAAATTATAACAAATCATGTATTTTAATAACATTTGAATCAAATGTATGTTGTGAACTTCTACATGCCAAACATTATCATATGCCAACCACAATTTTAATTTATAAATATTCACATACAAAGCTATATTGAATTTGTCAATTGGGTTTATGTCAGGTGGTTGGGAGGAGTGATTGGGATCCTCCCCACCCAGGTTCAATTCTCACAAGTGATATGATGAGCTATGATGTAATGGCTTCCAGCCTCATTGTTGAGAATGAATAGTCCCTCAAGGATAGCAACATGCATATCCCTCATATGGAATATAAAAGGATTTTTTATTTAAAAATAAATATATAAAAGCTATATTGACAGATTTCATCATTCAAATTTCAATACATAATGATAGTTTTCATATATGCTAATATGGTATTAAGTTATTAACATACGATGATTCATAATCATAAATGTCACAATTACAATATCTGACATTTATATATGCACCAGCTTAGATCATGTCAGAGAGGACATGAAGGGTGGAGAATGCGATTGCAAGAAGGATTACTAGAGTTTCGAGCTCTTCAGAGTTGAACCTGTTACAGTCATAATCCCTGTTGCAAGGCTATCCTTACACGTGTAACCAAAAGCAAACCAAGTCAAGTTCAGGATTCATGGGGAAAGGGAGGGGCCCCATGATAAAAAACAAGTAGCTTAAATTTACAGTTTTTGGACATACTTATAAGGCTTGGAATCCTAATAGGAGGTTTAAAGTGTCAAAGTTTGGCAAGGCATCTTCAGAAAGAGTTTGCTGCAGATAATTTAATGGGGAATGGCATTTAGACTTCATTCATGCATTACTGTATGGAATGTCTTGTTAATGCCTCTCCGCTAGGCTAATATGTAACTTTAGCAAAGGACTGTAAGTGGAGGGAAAGATGATGATGAGAAAAATAAGAACCATTGATTCTATTAGAAATTCATATATACAGTGCAGTACATGCAATAATTTTCTTTTTTTCCTGAACTTCAAATAATTATCTAACAACTATATTTCAACAATAGTAAGGAGAAAGCAGAGATAATGAAGCACAATAAAAGACACCAGAAATTAGGTCCAGGACCAGGGAAAACCCCACAAGGGGAAAAACCAACCAATTCCTTTCTTAGAGAGTTCCTTCAAAATACATCAATACAAAGGCTATACTGATCCAGGAAGGCTACCACAAGTGCAAAGTCTGAATGTTAGACATCCAACAAAATTCACAAAGGAAAGGTTGAACAAGACTGGAATGTACCCTTCCTTAAGATCCAACCAGTAATATATCTAAAAGAGAAACAATTCAGATCTGTCACCACTGGACTAGAATCAATGTCACAGAACTCAGATCTGACACAACAAATATCAGATCTACCACCATAGAGTTCAGATCTGCCCTCACAGAGCTCAGATTTGTCATAGTTCTTGGATCTATGTTACAGTATTTGGATCTGCCATCACAAAGCTAGGATATGCCAACACAAAACATAGAATAATGTCATAGAACTCGAATCTGATACCACAGAGCTGAGATCTGCTACCAAAGAACTCAGATCTATGTAATAGAATTTAGATCTGACACCACAAAGTTTGGATCTGCCCATAAGGAACTCAATATAGGTCACAAAGTTTAGATCTGTCACCATAAATCTTTGATCTGCCAACAAGGAACACAGATCTGTTGTTACAGAATTCAGATCTGAGATAAACATACTATTGGCTTGTCTAATTACTGATGATCTCAGACATTTGCACAGAGATAACAATATGATGTAGGCTTCAATGAGAATGGAGAGAAGATATTGCTCCTTCAGAATAAAATGAATATACTTGAGAGGTGAATTGCATAACAAGGAGAGTGAGTAGCCTCTTTTTATATTGATCAAGATGATCCTTCGAAACTTGTGGAGCCTTCTGCCGCTCGCTGCCTGCCCGAACCACCTGATAAGTGGAAGCCGGTAGCAGTGGATGGTTTGAGTTTGAGTTACCGGGCTGATCTGTTGATTTGGGGTAGCATCGGATGTGCTCTAGCCACAAAAATTGGTGGAGAGGCTAAAGCACATGAGATCTCCAATACCCAGAAATGGTTTGGGCAGATTCTAAAAAGTTTGAGAGATATTAAAATAATTAATATTTTTAATGGCGTCCCTAAGTTTAGACTTAGGGAAAATAAAATATTAATGTAAATTAATATAAAACTAAGTTAGAAGTGTCCAAAAGTCATGGATCAAGCCAGAGTTAATCTTATCCGTTGATTAGGGACTTAATCTCATCCGTTGATTTGTCAACGAGAAAGGTATATAAGGAGGCTTGAAGATCACTTGGAAAACACACCAGAGTGATCAGTCATTCTATTCTCTAGAGCGGGGTTTTCTAAGATAGATAGAATCAGTGATCAGCAGCAAGGGGCAATGAATACAGAAACAGAGAGGCAGAGAGGGTACCAAGAGAATCAGCGCATACGCCAGGAGAGAGGGACGCAAAGCCAGCTAGAGGCCGCGCAAAGCCAGCTAGAGGCTAATGCAGTGCCTCCGGAGGCTGACGCAGGGGTTATTGGGCTGACACAGGGCCAGGAAGGGCCGACGAAGTCCCTAAAGGTAGACACTGGGGTTTTCGTGGGGCAGATTGGTGCTGGGGGCTGTCAGAGTGTTTATCCAGGGTTTCAACGAGAATATCTACTTCCGAGTAGAGAGGTACTACTGCCGATATTATTCTCGTTGGGTGAGCTAGTTTTGGCACCCAGATTGTATTCAGAAACTGCATAATAATAAAACCCTCAGATAGCTGCACCAATTTTGCTGCATTGGGTTTTTCCGAGGACATTGGTCCAAAACAATGGTGTCACTTGTGTGCTTGTTTTGTTTCCTTCAGTTGATGATCTGTAATGTGTTGAGCATGTACTTGTATTTATTTCCAGTATTTACATGGTAAATAACTTGTTAATTAACAAAACAAGTAGGTAGGAATAAATCAGTAAAGTACATGAAGGGTTTCTAACAGTTAGACTTAGAAATTCCAACATGACTGATTTGAGAGAAGGAAGCAGGCTGACAGGCTCAACATGCCCCCCGCCTTCTCCCCCTCTAGATGAGAAATGCTCTCAAGGGAAGGCGGGCGACCGCAGTGCTCCTGCCTTTAGGAAATTAAATACAAATATAATTTTCCTCTTTTAAATCCCATGTGAAATATGGCTTACAAAATTTATTTTGACCATGTAGAACATGCTTGAAGAAAATAATAGTTTATTTTTCAAGTTACAATGAAAATAAATATTTCATGAAGACCGACCATAGCTACATTTTCAACACTCCTTCTTAGCTAGGGAGTCATTTATAATCATAGTCAAGATGTTCAATTTGAAAGGTTCTCTAAGAAAGGACCAAGATCATCAACAATAGATCATCATTACCAACATCCAACAACCAGTACCAAATCACCATGGTACTATCCATGCATGCTCTACCCAAGAGACAACAATTATGCAGTGCCTCATATCGTGGTACCATCACATAAATCAATTTGACCAGCACTACAGAACTAGAGTCCTGTCAAGTCCATGCACAATATCAACAAGCTCTCTCTGAAAGGAGATCTGAGCTAGATTCTAGGAGGCCTTTCCTCAATCAAGTAGCCTATAAACCCATTTTCCTATACAGGTCACTGTACTTGACACAGGGACTTCAGCCCTATACAGGTCACAGTACAAGACACAGGAAAATGTCAATCTTCCTGATCAGGTCATGTGGACCAAGGGCAAATTTACCTTTATCTTACCATTTAATTTCTCCTATAGTCCAAAAGTGAAATGATCTCGGCCATCAAAGGGATCTGATCTCAACCCTTCATGGCACTGGTGGGCCCACGTCGATTTCTAAGAGGGAAAAAGGGTGCTCACTTGGTTCATCCACGCACTAGAGACTTGGTGGCCAAAGGAAGCAAGAAGAGAAAACTTCAGGCTAGGATTTCAATGAACTAGGGCTTCAGATTAGCGTAGATTAAGGAAGAAAGAGAGGCACACAAGCCTCTGATCTTATCTAGCATCCATTTTACTTCAGCCAGGCCATATTCAGGGCGCAAAAGGGGCTGTATTTAGCTGTACAAATTTGTACAGTGCGCAGGCTGACTGGGCCATGAGACTGAGCGAGGGTGTCTCAGCGTGTTGAGGAATTTGCAGAGCCAAAGGGAAGTTTTCCCTTCTTTGTAATATTTTCTGAACAATACTTTTGCTGAAGCGGCCTGATAAAAGCTACCAAGTTTGCAAGTTCTCCCCAGTTGGGGTTTCCTGGGTAAAATTTGTTGTGTACAGTTTGATGGTGTGTTTGTCTTCATTTGTTCCTTATTTCCCGTTGCATGCTAGTTAGAAAACTCAGTATATTTGTGAATTAAAGTTAAATTTCAGTTTCCAACTCTTTACTTCGCATAGTTCAAAAATTAGTTGTTGAGCTTTAAAGAAAACTAACAGATTTTACTCAAGTCCTTTCCTTGTTATGAGGTTGACAACTCAATCTTTCTCTTACTCTCAATGGGTCCTTTACCTGTATCTTTATTTGATTGACCAAATAAAGCTAGGTTCTCATCACCACCCTTCTTGCTAGCTTTTGACTCCATCCAAGTCTTCTCTTGGATACAATCATCCTAAAGCCTCTCAAAGTTAAGGAAGAATCCCTCCCAGGCACATATATTGTTAAGAAACCAGCTCAAGAAAAGATAGAAAAGATAGATCAATGCCTTAGAATTCAGCCTCTTCGAGGGGGCAACCTCCTTTACATTACATAAATGAACAATTCTTGGATGATACAAATGAAAAGACCTCCTTTCTATATATAGGAGTCTAAGGGGTCATAACATAGTCAAAGCTGACATAACAATAATAATGTAAGGGCACAATAATAACATTAGTGGGCTTCTATGGGGCGCAATAGAAACAATATGGGCGCTACATGGGTACATCAATATAATAAGTGGGTTGTACTAATAACAATAAGGGTTTACACTAGTAGTATAGGGGCCTAACAGATATCTTTGACAAATGGTTCCCATGAAGCTAGGAATCCATTCAGTGCCATGTTCACTAGCTCTACATCTACAACCTTCTCCCAAACCATTGCAAGTTGACTACGAATCTGTGTGACCTTCATAATGTTACTAGTGATTGAGGCTGATCTAGTCATCTCTATTAATCTGAGTTTGTTCTACAAGATCATCTTTCTACTTATGTTCCCACTCTAGTAGAGACTTACCAAGGCATCGAACATTTCCTTCATTGTATTTTTCTTGGATATATGAGCAATCAAATGATCTTTATGGCATCTAAGATCTCCACTTGACCTCACTTCTCTCTTCTTGTGAGCTGCCAACTGTTACAAATCTGTAGGCAAATGCACAACTCCCTTGACAATAGTTCAAAGATCATTCTCTTCTAGTAAGAGTGTAACCCTCACCTTCCATGATAAAAATTTTGAGATACAATCTAATCTGTCCTCAAACATGAGGCTACTCAATTATCTCTGAGATCTACTACACAAATTCCTAATTCTAAAAACATAGCTTTGAAACTAAGTTACCGGAAACCCCTGATGAATTTGCCGGAAATGCGGATCCCCGTTTCGGATACGGAAACGGATACGATCCTTGTCCGAAACGCTATAAAAACGTTTTCGTACTATCTCAAAAAATCAGAAACTTCAGATTTGGAATTGGATACATTTCCAAGGGTTATAAATTTTTTTTGATTCGTTTCCGGATTTCCAGAATCGGATCGACGAAAATCGTGATCGGAATCCACCCTTAAAATGTTAAAAAGCATGAAAATTTGTATAGCCATAAATAAATAATAAAAATGAAGAAATCAGATTTGCAAATAAACTCACTGTAAACACAGACTCATAACGTCTCTATCTTTAGAAACGACACTCCATATATTTGTTAAAGATTCTTCCTAAGAAAAAGATGGATGTTCAAAAATGCAAACAAAAGGGTTTGAAAGAGATTTATTTGAGTGATTAATTTTGAATTTGGTTAAGGTTTTGTTAATTGTCATTGATTTTGCTCTTGATTTCATAAATCCCTCCAATATAACAAATCTCCTCTAGCCAATCTTCTGCCTGCATATAGTCAAGAGACCAAGATGACGTTGAGAAGACTGAAATGTTCAAATAGGTCTTGACGGAATATCCCAATGATCCCATGGGCCTTTTAATTGCCATGCAAGGAAGATAGATATCATCTACCATGCATGACACGTTATTTGAAGGAATTGGACCCGAAAGCACAAAGGCGGTAGCATTTCTGATTACATTATTAATGATGATGATAATATGTTGAATGTTATAATAATCACTAATGATGATGACAATGTTTACGCTGAATTGATGATGATGTTTTGTTTATGTTGAATTCATGATGATGATTATGTATTTTTAAATATAGATTCTAGATTTTAAAAGATGAATGGTAATTCCTTGCTGGATCGTATCCAGTTTTTTTGAAAATTTGTTGTATCCATTTCAAACCCTGTATCTGTATCCGTTTCAGTGCAACTTAGCTTTGAAACCCTCTAATTATTGGTCCTTCTTACCGACAGTTGATTTTCTATTACAAATCATTGATAATCTCGATTCTCAATCAAAGTAGTTAGCCCTGATACCATGTATAAATTTCAATCCTAGATGACTAATCTCAGTTAATCTAGTAAATTCTGAAACTTAATGCGGAAATTGAACTCGGACCATAGCAATGATCACACAACAGCTGGAAATTAAATATGGAAAGCATTAAAAATAGTTTTGCACATGCACAGGTAAATACTCCTTCAAAATCAGATTTTCTTTCCTTCAAAAAACGTACAAGGAAACCTTCACAGTCTGTCTAAAAACCAGTAGTTGAATGGTCAACAAGACACCCTGAAACTAAGCTGTAAAACCTACCTGAGAGGTATGGCCTGCTAGAAAAACTATTGTACAGCCTGTCCATATGACTGTACGGGCCTGTCCAGACTCCATACAATTATACTGACTTTTATACAACTGTATGAGCCCATCCATACACCTACCTATTTCCTAAATCGCCCCGCTCTCTCTCTCTCTCTCTCTCTCCCCTGCACGAGATTACTCTTAGTCTAAATTATACCTGCATGAAATACACCTTTTAATCTTAACAGCTAAATATCAGACTTTTCACTTTTTTATTAAAGTCAATTACAAAACAGAGTCTCTTTTCAAAAATAGAATTACTTATCGAAAATATAAAATACCTTGAACGATTTCTCACACATTCACACTGAACCTGTGCAGAACATGGAAGTTTCTATCCAGACTATATTTCTCAACATGTCTGACAGGAACAGCATTATCCATGGCTGCAGCAAGTTATGAAATACCACTTGTGAACCAAACGTTTTGGTTATAGTATATACTCAGTTACTCTAAGATAGAAACTACAAAAACCAAAATGCCAAACCCCAACCAATTCTATCAACTTCTAAAACCCAAAGTCCCCTCCAGCAAATTCCTTGTCAAGATTCAATGCCTATGTCTACTATAGAAAAATCAGAAGGGATCTTCAATTTAGAATTTATTTCTAACCAAGCCTAATAGGTTCCTACACTACAAAGTTACAAATTTTATCTACGACCTTATGTTTATCTCAGCTCAAAAATACAGCAGATTATTACTTGCCAATGCAAAAGTAGAGCACATCCCTTTAAGTTATACACATCTGTTGGTTTTGTTTTCCATGCAAATTTTACTGTACAAAGCAAAAGGATAACGACACTGCTTTAATTGTAGAATACAATTAACATTTCCCAAATTCTCAGTACTATTAGTATGTACATGCAGGTACATGTGATAAATAAAGTAGCTTGAAATATTAGTCAACAAACCTTCATGGTTCATATGTTTACAAAAGTTAGTCAGAACCCACTGAAAATTTAGACAAGTCACAAAAGTTACTCTGAAATGCAGATCAGTGAGTGAAACAATGTCAAACATGTTTTTAGAACGGGAAAATTTAATTTCAGTCAAATGCCATTTTAAATATTTTCACCAACAGATCCTTCCTTTTCCTTTAGTTTTTTCTTTCCCATTCTGATGTTTTTCAACACACAGAAAACTTCATTCGAATTCGAATTTGTACAACTACTAACAAATATTTGAAAAAATTTCTGAAACTTTGATTGGACCAGAAATATGTAGGTCATTATTCTACAGATCACCCTGCTTATTCAACGAATCAACCAAAAAGGCCATAATGAAGGCCTATGCATATAATGTCTACAAATTTGAGTGACAGGTTGGGAAGTAAATCTTATCTTCAAGAAAAAACCTTTGGTACAAAACAATGACAAATAGTGAAAAGTCAAAATGAACACTTTACCACTATACAAACACACAAAAGCAGTGGCATTACTTACATCGGCCCTTTGGGGTGATTGCATGCACAAGCTCATCCACGGTAACACTGCTTCTTCCTTTTTTCCTTGTAAATGCCCTAGGAATCATAATGATTAAAAGGTCAGAAGAAATTCCCTCCAATAAATTAAGCAAATTGCCTACAGCATTCAATGAAGTACTCTTTTAAGCACTTTGTCCAATGAAGGGTTTTCCACTAAGTTACAAGGGTCCAGATCCAGATGTGGATCCACTAATATTTTGAAAAGTCAGGATCTGGATACAGTGGGGAAATGACAAGTACAAACAATATAAATATATTTTTTATAATTTTAAAATACAATTTATATCAAAATTAAGAAGTATATAAATTTTAAATATATAACTTACATATCTTTTAATATGTAATACATAAATAAAATAATTAATAGATTATATTAATAGATTTATAATTTGTATAATATTTATAAGTATTATTAATTTTACATTTATTATTTTACACAAATTAAATTATAAATTTAAACTATCTTATTTTTTATATAAACTTTAGTGTTATGGACCAAGGGAACTGGATATTATTCTATTATATCATAAACTTTGTGAGCTGGCACTTAATTATATGTAATGAGGGTTTATAAACTTCATTTTTAAGTTTTAATATATTTCATAACTAAGCAATGAACTTTATCCGGTCCACTGACTGCCATTGAACATTCCTGTTGCCCTAGGCTGGCATTTCTGAAAAAAGGTTTGACATGCATAAAACCTTTTGGATTGCACAAAGAGCAGGGGGGTGTGTAAGAGGTGTAAAGAATGCTGCATTGATGTACAGTTTTTTGGATTGCCATGCTTGATAGCAGACCCCTGGCATTTTGATCTCTTCATTTGCAGTATAAGAAGAGCAGGATCACATTGGTGGGGTGGCTTATGGTAAAGAGGCACTAGACCTTGCTTTACTTGGCTCCAATTTGAAATTCCTAGCAAGTATTTTAAACCAGTTGATTATCCTTTTTGATATCACTAATCAAAACATCACAAGGCTACTAGAGAACGCAACATCCCTGAGGCAATCAAGTGGGCGACTCCTGGGTCGTTCTGGAGCCGGTTGTGAGCATAGAACCTGCAGAAAAAACATATAGAAGAAACCAATAAAGGAATACAGTCAGAACTGACTACTGTAACAATGTTGCAGAGATCAGCCATTGCCGCAATTCCATCATATTTGGAAATCTGGTATGAAATGACATCAATAGGAGCTACTCCAGGAATGTCAGGAAAGTATGAAGACGCATAGCAGCCATGTGTGAAGTAAGGTGTAATGTCCTCTTCTAATTAAATTGCCCAAGGGACGATGTAGTAGCCTATGTAACGCCATAGGCTATAGTCATTTGTAAAGGGGGGAACCCATTATTTGATATTATAGGGGTAACATTAGATAATTCGAGGTAAATGGAGGACAATTTGCAATAAAAAAACAAATTTGGGGCAAATGGAGGGAAACTTGTTAGCCACTCAAATTAAAATTAGAAGGGAAAACCCAGAGGGAATCTATAAAAGGGAGAGAGGAGATTCATTTTGATCATCATGAATTGTTGATATTTATGATTTTTGGGCTGAGGCTCTTGGAGGGTTTTAAGACCCCTTTTCTCTGGTTGGTTTTGGTGGAGAAAAATTCCACCCTAGCCAATCCACCTTTCTCTTTACTCTGTTAGCATAATTTTTGAGGCGGCAATTCTGTGGCAACAAGGGTTCTAAGACATTATCTAAGCAGTGAATCATCACTGGGGCGGTATCTGAGGTAGCTGCCTATCTTTAAGATGCTATCTGTGGCAGCACATTGTTGATCTTTATGATTTTTGGGCTGAGGCTCTTGGAGGGTTTTAAGACCCCTTTTCTCTGGTTGATTTTGGTGGAGAAAAATCCCACCCTAGCCAATCCACCTTTCTCTTTACTCTGTTAGAATAATTTTTGAGGCGGCAATTCTGTGGCAACTTGGTTTCTGAGACATTATCTAAGCAGTGAATCATCACTGGGGCGGTATCTGAGGTAGCTGCCTATCTTTAAGATGTTATCTGTGGCAGCGCATTACTTTTCTGAGGCTTAAGTAGGGTGTTATCTGTAGCAGAGCATTGATTTTCTGAGGCTTAATCTGTAGCAGCAAGGCAATCTGAGGCTTAATCTGTGGTAGTTAGAATCTCTAGAACCACAGGGATATCCAAGATAAAGGGCAATTAAAGGGACTCCACAAGTTCACCTTCCATAAGGACCTTACCTTTCTTTGTTCCGTGAACTAGACTTGGGCACAATCTTCCCTCAAATTATGATTAAAAGAAAGAAGGAAGAAGTAGATAGGATTGTGAAAAGTTGCTTTATATAAAGCTGTGTACCTTTTAGAACAATTCATACTATCAAGCAATGTTTGATGATGCTGTTGATGGGCCAAGGTCACATAGATTTGAAAAGTTGCAAGGGTCAATACTTCAAAAGGAAAAGGTCGAGACATCTACTAAATTGGAAGGCATAAGACAATCATGGGAAGCCAGTGGATACACAATGATGTACAAGGGTTGGAATCTGGATCGATGGGATGGGCAAGATCCTCCCTAATTTAGTTGCACATTGTCCCAGGATACAATGTTTATTAATTCTATTGATGCCTCTAAGCATATTAAAGATGAATCATTCTTGTGTGAATTGTTGGATGAGTTTGTCCAAGAGACAGGTATGCAGCATGTGATCGCCACACTCCATGTGATGCCCATTGCATTGATTTGATGCCCGAGGATGTGACCAAAATCTACTTTATCAAGGTCATTTGGATGGGAGCCTCACAAAATTCATATGTAACCATGCATTTGTTCTTAGCCTCATGAGAGATTCATAGGAAATAGGAGTTTTGTGCACCTTGCCATCGCACATTTTGCCACCAGTTTCATTTCTCTTTAGTGTCTCCCTTCTTGTATGTTCGAGATGAAGAAAAACTTCATTTCTAATGAGTGGCATGCTAGTACATTTAGCAATAAACAAGAAGGGCAAATCATTGATAAGTTAATGTGCCAAGATTCCTTCTAGATAAGAATGGACAAAGTGTGCAAAGTTGGTGAACCTTTCTGAAAGGTTCTTCACTTGGTTGATGGGAAAATTCCCCAATGGGTTAATTGGATGTCATCCTAGGCTCGAAATATATCTTACAGTGTCCCTCTGTCAGCAAAACAAACTGCTCATCCTCCAATAGAAGGTCTTGCGATCAGATTTGAGTGGCTTCCAATTAGAGAGTGCTTCCAATTTTGTCCCGTGGAAGTGTATGGTGCAAAATCTCTTGGAGGAGTTTGAAATTTGAAATTTCATGAAGACTAAAATTGCAGAGCCTACTGATGCCATGCAATTGGCAGAACATAACAAGAAAATGTCCAAGGCAAAGCAAGCCATCCTTGACCCAATGAAGGATCACCTTATCCCTCACAACATTGGAAAGGCAACCAATAAGGAGATGTTTGATGCTCTATTCACTCTATAACAAAGTGAGAACATCAATAAGAATGTTTCTGAGGAATAAACTCCATCTCACATTGATGAGCAAGGCATATATTATGCTCAATTAATTGATAAAGGCTACCAAACTCTGTGATTAGCTTGCATCAGTCAGGGAAAAGGGCAAGACTCCAAGAGTGAAGAGTTAGTATCCATAGCTTTGAATGGGTTTTAATCTTCCTGGAAACCGTTTGTTTGGTGTGTTTGTGCCGGATATAAACTTCACACTCTTGAGAAGTTATAGTAAGAGAAAAATCTATCTCTTGTAAATAGGATGAAAAAGGGCATTGAGAAAGAAGCCTTGAAAGGTCAAAGAGGAAAGCCATTCAGTTGCCTCAAATCGGGGCAAGAAAGACTTAAGACGTGTTAATTGTTTCAAGTGTCATAAGTTTGGCCACTATGCAGACAAGGACAAACGGCCACAAACCACAGCAGATTACGTAGCACTTTTGTTTACTGAAGATGAATAAACTATATAAAGACTGAGGATGCCTGTCTTCCATCTGCTCATAATGAATGATATTTACAAGGGCAGAGGAAGACCCCACAAGTTAAAATACTTTTGTTGCAAACCCTTTATTAGTTTAAGCAACTTTTGGAAAATCATTTGTTTTATTTCCCTACCAGTCAACAATTATATTTGGTTTCTTACATAGCTTTTGTGCAAACGCTTTATAAGTTTAAGCAACTTTTGGAGAATCATTTGTTTTATTTCCCTGTTATGACATAGTGATAATAATTCCTGGTATTTATACAAGCCAAGGATACCTGCTATGCTGAATATCTTGACTTGCTTGATCACCACTACAAATTAATTAACCCAACTGACATCAGAAACACAATATGTTTTCTCATAAAAAGTGTTAAAAAGGAGCGTATGTAAACAGTTTTGAGTGCAACTCCACTCCTGTAATTTGAGTTTTCACAGTGCCCCAATGCATTTCCTAGTATCTGGTATAACACCTAGTCAGTCATGATAACTTCGATTCTCACGGAGTCAGTTCGCATTGAATCACAGAAGTCAAAAGGTCACGACTGTGGCAAACTAACATATTCTCTTGCCTTTGGGGAGCTCATACCCATAGTAATCCCGGTAAAATATTGATAAAAGTTTTAATAGCATTTTACAGACAAACATTTGCAGTGTCTTACCTGCACTGAGCCTTCATTTCGTCCTTCCACCCACATTCAATAAGCCTTTCCCTCAACAGTTCCTTTAATTTCTCCTTTTCTCCGCTCTCAATTAACTACAACATTCAACACCACATATTCCAAGCCAAAGAAGCCCATCAACAAATCTCATCCCAAAATCAAATACTACTTGTTTGTATGTTCTAAACACTTTCAATAATGGCATATCTAATAAACATACTGACAAATATATAGATTTTGAAAATGATATAGAAAATGGGTATTAATTGAAAAGCCCTATTTCATTTCATCAAATTACGAATGACAGAAACAGAGACTCAAACCCTAACATGAAATGAGTATTTGATGCATTACTTAACTTATGTGGAAAGAAAGTAAAGAAGAGAACCTTGATATTACTTATGTGGAAAGAAAGTAAAGAAGAGAACCTTGATATTGATAATTTCTTGAAGCGTGGGCTCTGGTTTAGAATCCTCATCATGGTCGGGGGTGGGCGGTCTATTGATGGAAGCCCTCCTGTGTGCATTGGAGCAGCAAAACCATGTTTTTTTCTTATTATTAAAGTACGTAATTCAAAATAATCCATGAGTTACATTGTTTCTCCCTCTGACTTACATGTCGTCTTCTGCTGGACTATAAATCAATTTGTAGTCGTGACTGTGAGTTCTGGACGGGTTAGACTCGTGCTCTAGCGTGGCGTTGATAGCCGTACATACGAACGAACCACAATGTCGAACGCTACCGGTTTTTACGAGGGAAGTACCTATGCGACTGCTAATTCACAAGATAATCCGTGTGTTCCCCAACCTCGATATTGATTTTATTGGACTGCACTCATACGATGTGAAATTAAATGATTTTTGTTTCGTCGATTCAGACTGTGAGTGTATGTACCTTGTGAAATTTCGTGTGGCTACGGGTGATCAAGATGAAGAATCAAAAGGCTATGTCGGCTCCTAACTGCCCTGTTCCTTAACCTCACATTTCTTCCTTTTTCGTCTTCAAAGAGAAAAGGGTTGGGGCTGAAATTCCTCCATATATAATCTTGTTAATGGATTGGGGCTGAAATTCCTTCATATATAATCTTGTTAATGAAGATACGGTAGAGTATTGAAATTTATATATATAAATATAATTTTATTAAATAAGATACGGTAGAGTATTGAAATTTATATATTATATATATATATATAAATTTTTTTATTAAATTATATTAACAGTGTGGAAGGAGATTATTATAGTTGTAAAGGGATAAGTTGGAATTGAAATTTTCAGTATATTTTATTAAATGGTCAAGTAATATTAAATATACAACTAACATATTGATTAATTAATGATGGATCATTTTTAACCGTCAATTTTAATTAAAATGTTAAGATTAACAATTTAATCACGTTAAAAAAAATAATTATATTACAAGTAATTAATAGATGTAATTTTTAATATGTGTTATTTATTTTTTTATTATACAATATATTAATTGTTGATAAGTATGTTTATTTTGGAATAGGGCTTTCAAAATTTTAATTTAATTATCAATAATTATTACGTGGATGGTAGAGATTCAACCTTCGCAAAATATTCTAGAATTTTTATAGTAATATGAAAAAATGGAAGGTTGAGATTTATCTCCAAAATAGTTATGTCATTTTTGTCATTTTAATAATATTGATTAATTACAAAAATACCATATAAACAAATGTCATATGAAAAGAGTTATGGTTTTTTGGCCATGTGGTATGGATAAGCCATGGTATTGATCCATGGTCATGTAACAAAGTCCATTTACATATTAAGAATCTTCATGCTAAAGTGGAGTTGAATCTCCATGGTTAAGAATCTTATTACATGTTTTTTTAAATGTATATATGTTTAACTTATATATTAATTCTTTTTAATAATATATAATAATATTTAAAAATAAAATTATAAATATAGATAATTTCTTGTGATTTTTTTCTTGGATCTAAGTGTCCTCACACTCTTCGATGGACGACAGGCTCATCATGCCAACATTGTCTAGGACATTTATGATCAAGGTTGGGTGGTGATCATTCTTTGAGTGTTCAGTTGGTCTCATTCAATGCAAAGAGGAAGGTGGTGAATGGTCAAGGACAGTGCATTCACTCCTTGCTTGGAAAATGAATTCCACCATCAAGACCCAGAAGGACATTGACTTCCTCATTCAATTTGCTCTATGGTCGCTGGTCTCTATGGTTTTCGTAGGGCAACGAGGTTTAGGACGCTTAAAGGCAGCGACAAAGAATTTTCTTAATCGGTTGTCATGGTTCATGAAAGGAGATGAGTCAAAAGAGGAGGAAGAGGACGTGAGCATTAGCCTCTTCCACCTGGCATGGTCAAGGAGAGGAGAAATTTGACGAAGATATGCCTCTACATATCCACCGCTTAGTCATTGTCATGAAACCGTAGGAACATAGGCAATGGCTATTGGGCAGTCGGGAACCTGCTTGGCCCCATCTCCGAGACTAGGAAGAAGTTCAAAAGGGGGTGGAAAATTGAATTGTAGACATAGACTCACATCTAGTTCACACTCGAACGGATTTGAGAAACCTATCCAAAGCTTTGGGGATCCCATTCCCTCCTCCTCCCCCTCCTCCGACTTCCTCAATTCTCTAGAAGGCTCAGACGTTGCAGACTTGACCCATCAAGGAACCAAACCTTCCATCCTTGAACACCCAAGGACTCAAAAAAAGAAGCAAAAGCTATCAGGTAGTCATGGATCTTCCGAGCATGAGGTGCACGTACAAAACTTAGCCAAAAAAATAGTTGATGCGAACACTACCAATGGAAACCTCTCAGAAGGAGGTTGGCACCTACATGGGGGTAGTGTTCGCTAAGTGGGAATGCCCTTCATGGTTACCAAAAGGCTATGATGACCCCTTCCAATATCTCGCCTAGTAGGACCAGGCACCGCGTGACTAGGCCCAACATGACCAAGCTTGTTAACCATTTCTAGGAAAGGCTTACTCAGCCTCTATTACTTCTCTGTTTTCGTTACAATTTTTGTTTTCCATGTCCTCTCAGTTTCTGTTACATCTACTTTTTCTGTGGCTCCATATTTTCTAAAATTAGTCTCATAACTCTTAAAGGGACCATCTAGTTTCCCACCCAAGGGCAAATGGTCTCTCTTAAATTTACTTCAGGACAAGAAAGTTTTTTGCAAACAAAATGAACTCATCTTGGACATAGTCTGTTGATGTTTCTCCATGCATGTATTTTATGTAAACTTCTGATAATATAACGAATTTTGGCTTGCTTACAAAAAAAATTAAGAAATTTTTTAAATAATGTGAGATGTATTGGGGAACTTCCTGTATGAACAAGAAGTTGTAATTGGAAGCGAGGGTGAGAATTCATAGTTCTAGGGTTTCTAATGCAGAAAGGGCATATGGATTCTGGTCTCGTGGGTTGGGCGGCCGAGAGGCTGATTCAGGCAAGCAATGGCTACCATCACTCGTAAAAGCAAAGACCAACGTCTTTCAAAGCGATGGTTGACGATAGACAACAACAAACGAGGAAGTGAACGAATCTATATGTGCATGAGCCCTAATCATTTTTACGTGAGTAAGAAAATGATAGAGAGAGCTTTGATATCCAGGACTTCTGATGCATATGACAAAGCAAGGAGCCTATGAAAAGAAAGCCCAAATGGGTTCGTGCTTGATCTCCCTGATCTAGGTTTATGTGCTCAATTCGCTCTATCAGATTTGGGACATACAGATTTAAAGTGGCCTATCTACATAAGGGATTCCCCCTCCCATGGAAATTCCCCTCATTTTTCCCTTTTTGATCTGGTAAAAACAAAGGGAGAGGCGGAAAAGGAAACATTTCAAATCTTCTTAAAATATGTTAGTGGAAATACTTCCATTTTCTGAATCAAGGGCTTGTTTCTAGTGGAAAACTTGAAAAAGTGTGTTCAGAATAGTCTAGGTATATGTGCAAGTTTTAAATGCTTGTTATTTGAAGGAAAAATGTTATAGGACTCTTTCCAAATGAAGGACTATGTCATTACACGAAACTCCACCATTATTTTAAATATGAGGCTATGTGGGGGAGCTCAAAGCTCTAGAAACCCTAGTGGATATGTCTCTTTCAAGGATGTAGTGCAAGGGAAGGATTTTACCCCAATAAATTAGATCTAAAATAACCTAGGAACCTACATAGTAGATCAAATGGAAAAAGCACTAGCCATGGAAGTTAATCTTCAAGAAGTAAATTCTCTTTTTTCTATTCTCCAATCCAAGGCTATAATATGCAGATTCAATGGTTTCTAGCCTAGATCTGAAGCATTACGCCAATGGGTTTTTTCTTCTTGGACCCCCAACTGTGACATCTATTTATGTTCCAAAGGTTTCTTCATTGTCCAATTTAATACACAGAAAAATCTGGAGAACATCCTAAATGATGGGCCATGGTTTTGGGGCAGAGTTGGGCTCTTCATTACTATGTGGTTCCGAGAATGTGATGCCACAAATATGGTGGTCTCAACAATGTTAGTATGTGTAAGACTACCCAATCTCCTTCTTCCCTTTTGGCACCACAAAGTCCTAGTGGAAATTGGAAATACTCTGGAAAAATTCAAAAAGATGGACTTTAAAAGAATAGAGAAAGGTATCTTCAGTTTTGCTAGAATTTGTGTAGAGATAGACCTCAAACAAGGTTTACTTGACCACATTCAACTAAAAAAAAAAAAAAAAACTTTTAGTGGGCCCAAGTATTAGATTACAAGAACACGACATTTAGATGTCAAATATGTTTTATCATTGGACATTTACAGAATACATGCCCATGGCCAAAAAAAAATCTAAAAAAGAAAAATAAGCATGCCCATAAGCCAAAGGGATGGCAGGTATCTGATCCTCATTAATGCCATGTGTTAAGTATGAAATATACTTTATAGAAATTTAGTTTTAAATTAATTTCTAAAATAATATAATAGAAAATAATGAAATATAAAGCATTGATTTGCTAGCTTGTTATTTGCATGATTTTGATTTTGTTTTTAATGAAATTATAGACCATTTAATTCATGCATGTGGAGCCCAATTTCTGAAAAGAATCCATACTTAACATATTATAATTTGCTAGGGCTAACTACGTCTCCAAAGCCAAAAAAAATAATTCACAAAAAGGCAATAAGTTTAAGTTGTTGTTTATCTTAATCTAATTTTGATTCGGGTGGGGTCTTCTTGTTAGCTAGAAAGCAGGGGCATTCCACGATATCAATATAATTGCACATGGATTTTTTGACCAAGAAAAATAGTATTAAATGTGATTGGTGAGGTTTGTGACAATGAGTATTATGTTTTACAATCTACTTTTTCTCTCCTACTTATCATTTTATTAGCATAGGAATACAAATTTATGATAGGACCTTTGTACCTTTGGCTTATTAATTGATAAGACCTTTTGGCTCATTAATTTATGCATTGAGAAATAACATGTTGAATTTGATGGTCAGTGAGATTGTATAAAATTAAATTAAAATATTGTAAAAAAATATTAAATTTCAATGTGCAAAGTAAAACTATGGAAAAATTTCCCGAATGCGGGTGTTCACAAGGGATGATATGACAGCAGAGAAAAGGGCTGGCAAGTGGCATAGCTACACGGCCACTCGTAAGCTCACACATAATGTAATAAAACTATCTCACAACATTCATAAATGCCATTCAATGTGGCACTCAAACCAACTTACCAGCGCCATCCCGCCTCAGCGCTGCATCATGGAGACGTCAGGTGCTATTCGGCCCACATCCTCGTATGTTTCTGCTCCTCTGCCTTTGAATTGCAAGTGCCCCCTAGCTGACGTGGAGCCAAGCACCCGCATGACAACAGGCAGGCGATGCAATATTCTGTGCTGTATAGAATTCGGAAAGGGCAACCACTACTCACAGAGCTTGGTATGCAACCTAACCCCCGCTTCTAAGCCTTTTGAGCCTTCTGCCTCTGATTTTCACTCAGTGCCTACTTCTCACAGTCAGTCCCTTTCTCCCTATGCCATTTTGCCTCGACTATGCCAACGAATGCGTAGCAGGAGGGGCAGCAACAGAGGCAGAATGCTCCATTCTGCGCCCTCAATGGTCTTTAACTCCTCCCCCTCGTCAAATTACTTCTCGGCTCATTATCTCGATACACGCAGTGGTAGAGGTCACTCTCGCGCTATTTGCTCCCAGCCTTCGCAAACTTGTCCATCAACTACTGCTCTCTCTTCCAACTCTTAGCACTCCAACGATGCAGCTCAATTCACATACCAATGCTCTCTGGATCGACCTCTTATCAAGGCCACCATTACAATCACATTTCAGGAGGAGCCGACCATCGCTAAAGGACATCTCACTCGTGCAACGGAGAAGAATGATATTGCTCAGGACGAGCCTTCTGCAGTAGAGCATAATCGAGAAACTCTGGTGAAAGAAGACACGGGTGAACTGCCGAAAGACGAGGATGATCTCGATGCCTACAAGTGTCTAATTCTTGAAGAACACCTGTTAACAACAAATGACAACTAAACCAACACATGTCTTCAGGTTTCAGGTTCCCGACACCCAGTCCTATGGGTTCATTTTGCATTCTTGAGCAAAATAGTTAGTTTTGAAACTGATTTCAATAGAATATCGCTCTATGTTCACATGTTGGTTTCCCCTGCAAGGGCAGCAAATCTATTTTGGATTGGACTGGTTTCCCTCTTCTGGGCAATCTTCATTTTGTTTTTGTTGCAATATGTCATGAACCTTGGCTAAGAACTGTAGAGGTCAGAGCCTCCTTATATCATTTTGTTACAATAATAGATTTTAGACATATTTAAAAACAAAAAAAAAAAACAAAAAACAAAACAAAACAAAAACAAAAAACTATGGAAAATTTACAAATATTTTTAGTCAACCCTAAACTAATATAGATTTGACCACAAACTAAATGCAATATCCCATGTCTACGACAGGGATAATAAGAGTAATTTGAAATGATTCTCAAATAATAAAGAATATAAATAGAAGTTTATAAAACAATTACGAGTATTAAAGCAATTCCTCTCTTCTAAAGCTCAATGATAGGAGTTTATAAAACAATTAGGAGTATTAAAGCAATTCCTCTCTCCTAAAGCTCGATGAGCCCCTCAGTGTTTCACTTCATCAATTCTACAAATAAAAGATCTAAGAAGGATCGAGATCAAGGGTTGGGACATCATTGTGGGACCAAGAATATGGGAAGGAAAGCAAATAAAGATTTGACAAAAGAACAAGCTAATAAGGATAAGGAATTAGGAAAGCAGTAATAGATAGACACAACTCTATTCAAAATAATGAGATCAAAAAAAAAAGTAATCCCCCTATGCATGAGGTTCAAAATATTAAAGAATGTAATCAAGATCGTCTCTTGGAATTCTAAGGGATTGGGTTAAAAAACACCAATAAAAAATTAACAAACCATGAAATACAAAAAAAAATCCTTAAACCTAAGATTTTAATGATCATTATCATTAAAGTTCTAAAATTTTCACTTCTCTATTATTCAAATAAAACATCTATCATTTTAATTAATATCTTGTAAATTTTAACTTTAACTAACCTAAACTAATTTCAAATAGAATATATCCTTTACTAAAATGTTAGAAAAAACATATAATAAATTATATGTGTATCTATTTTTAAATCAATTGAATAATCTCATTTATAAATGAAACATCAAACACACATTTAAAAAGTTAAAAATTGCTTCTTCTCGATTAAATTTATATGCCACTTCCAAATTCACTTGTTATTTTAAAAATTTGGTGAGTGCAGAAAAAGTAGGACATAATTAGGCATCAAGAACTCGGTAAAGACCACGTCAAGGGTAAGGTCACAATGTAGTAGTAGATGGCATAGTATGCCGACAAGGTTTAGTTCTTTAAGCCACAAGCGGTATGGCTTCGGGTGGGAAGGGAATTGAAGGTAGGTGGGCTTAGTCATGAGCAACTTTAGCAATTAGCCTAAAAAGATTATGCAACCCTACACAATGTTCAACCTAATTACATGTCCAAGAAATAAAGAGACCTTTGTAGCTCTGGTTTATTAATTAATAGGACTTTTGTCCTTCTTGCTCATTAATTTATGCATTGAGCAATAACATGTAAAATTTGATGGTTAATCAGATTGTAGAAAATTAAATTAAAATATTGTCAAAAAATATTAAATTTCTATGTGCAAAATAAAACTATGAAAAATTTACAAATATTTTTAGTCAACCTTAAACTAATATAAATTTGACCATAAACAAAATGCAAAATCCCATATCTAAAAAATAATAAATAATATATATTTTAATTAAATAATTTTTTTATGAAAATTATATTTTTGAAATTTTTATTTTAAATTTATAATTAAAAAGTGAAATCCAAAATTATTACGTAAAAATATTTATCTTTATTGCATAAATGAAAGGCAATGTCCATTTTACTTTCTTTTTTACTCATAGAATTAAAAAACTTAAAATAAAGAAGCAAATTATTTTAAATCGACCAATAATGTAAATAAGAGTTTAAACTAGGTATCCTTTTAATTTGATATAAGGATATGGGCTCCATAGGTTTTTAATACCTTTAAAAACTCAATTAACGTACATTATTATATTGAACTTATTAATAAAGCAATTACAAACTAAAATATCATTGGAGAGGAATAATGTTACTGCAATCATTTAATAATCATAAATATTGCTTTAACTACTTATAAGGCACATCCACCAAGTTATATTGCATGTTGCACCATTGTGTCATGATTTTATGGTTGCCCAAAAATTGATGGAGAAAGTGCCTCTTAATCGATCATAGATGGTCCTCATTCTAAAATTTATTTAGATCGTGTAACAATTTCGGGATAGATGTCTTTCATGGTGGTCCTTGTTAAGAGAATTGATTCAAATCTTTTAAGGATGCCTACACAGATGTCCTTCATATCCATTTGATAGTGATCACTACTTGAGATTGGGTTCTTTAATCATGATGGGATTTGGGGTCTTTGGAAGTTTAATCATGATGGGATTTGGGGTCTTTGGAAGTCCAACGAAGAGACTATTCATGTTCTTAGTTATCATGTAATTTCTTTTCATCTCGGATATTTTTGTGATCTTTTTCAACCTATTTTTTAACAAGGTTATATATACAATGTAGATATTTAACTTAGGGTAAATAAGCTTAAACACTGAGGTTTGAAGTTAATTGTGTAAAGAAACATTCTAGAGACACATTTGTGTGCATATTAGAAGACTATTCCACCTATATAGTTTCTCTTTTTCACCCAAAATACCTAAAATATTTATAAGCACATTTAAAGAATTGTTAGATGGTTTTACCTTTGGGTGTCATTGAGATGAATTGTATTATCTTGTTAGCCATTAAAAATTGGTCTACCTATGATGACATAGTAGGGGGCTATATCACAAGCTAAGAGAAAGTAGTGGAGCATGAGATCATGACATCAAATAGTAAGGGAAGTAATAACAACATGCAATCAAATCAACCATGATAAAATTAAAATTTAGAGGTAAACGAAGGATATACGTAACAAGGTTGAAATGCTCTCCAAGTTTTGAAAAGACACATTGAAAACAAGAGGGTAAGCTTGGTATAAAACACCAACAAAGTTACATCTTCATGTTGCCTTGAAATTGAAGACCAAGGCCCATAAGGTTGTGCAAAAAACGGGTTGTAGTCTAGCATGGGCATATCAATCGATGAAGACTAGGGAGGTCTCACATGAGGTGCATTTCCAAAATTTAGATGGATGGGTGAAGGTTAAATAGGACAATTTCAACCCTTTCTACTTTCATACTTTACTAAATAGTATATATATTCCTTTCGTTTATCATTAGACTTGTATTGCACCACTTATAAGGCTATAACTTGGACACAACTATTCACTATAGCAAATAAACCAAAATAACACTGAAAGAATACATTGCAATGAAGAAAAAATCGTCAACTTATACCATCAATTCAATACACAAATTTTGAAGTAAGGGTGTCATTCTAGTCATATTCATCACAAATATAAGCGTCATTCTACATATTGTAAACATTGCTTGTACTCCTTTAATAGATCTTAGATGTCCTAATGCATGTTATGGATTATATCCCTCTAGTAACTTAGCCCCATGTTAATTTAACTCATCTTCTTTTTCTTTAAACATGGTATTTATGGGGTGCTTCCTTGAAGTCATGTTATCATTTTATTAGGTGATTGATGCATTTTTCAATCCTTCTTGTTGTCTCCATTTTGTTAACATGTGAGAAATTGTTGATACTTGTTGGTAGGTATCTTATAGATTCAACATGACCTTTTAGAAGTCCTTATACACAAGTGTGAAATCATCATGGATTTTAATGCATATTCCATGAAGTCAAATGTATCATACTTTGTGGTTCTACAATATTCTATTGATGTTTTAGGTGCTTAATTTTCTTCTTATACCTTCCGTTTCTTATGTTATTAAAAGGATGTTGAATTCATTGCTTGGGTCACGACAACCCAACTATTTCCATGACCGTTATAGCCATATCTTCTACATCCATTATCTTGGCTTATGTGATCTTGACTAATACTCAGTCATAGGCCATTTTCATTTTCTTGTGGATCTACAAAACGATTTGCTTGTTTTCTTGTTAAACATGAATAGCTATAATCAAGCCACCTCATCCCTTATTTGTTGGGTCCCCTCCACAAAATGTTGGAATTGAATTTGGCAAGTGCCAGCGATCCTCTTATTACTCCAATTCTTGCAAAAAGCCCAATTGCTAAGTTGGAGTTAATTGTTTTCTATTGGATTGCTTGTTAAGTGGGTCACTTCACCTTATCATCACTTCTGCTTTAAGAATCTATTACAAGGTTCCTTGGTTCTTCCTCAAGTTTATTAGTTTGAGATGTTTGGGTTTTAGTATCAATTTTCTTAGTTCTCATAGTTGATAAAGCACTATTTTTTTTCAATACCAAGCCTTTTGCTCAATAGTTTTACCTAAAGCATGTGTTTTCTCCACTCAAGCTTCTTTAGTTTTCTTTATCCTCTCCAAAACTTCTTCATGGTAGAGGGCATATCTCTTCAATTCTTCTTCAAAGTGTTCCTCATTAAATAATGTAATAAAGAAAAATATAATTATATAATATTATTGTAATGTCTCACACCAGCATGAAGGGTTATGTACCAATGTTAAGCAAGGAGATCACCATAGAAAATCACTATATATATAAATATGTGTGTGTGTGCATTTTTTAATTATTTGTCCTGTGGTATGATGGCCCATGGTATTTCCAACTTTGTAAAAAAAATTATTATGTAATTTTGTTTTTTACCAACTCAGTAAAAGAAATTATACTAGACCCAACAATTTTTTTAACCAACCTATTCAAATATTCTTTTTGTTGGGCATATTGTTTTAATTGATGACAACCAATGTCATGTTATTGATGTCAAAGGAAGTATGATGTCTTGGATGACAAAGGAGGTATGATACCTCATAAGATATATTTCATATAATGGATGTCAAAGGAAGTACGATGCCTTGGAAAGATTCTTAAGCATTTGTTGAAGTTATGATGATCAAATGAGTATGTAGAAGGTCTGGTTGGATAGTCCTATCGAGGAGCTTTCCAACAATATACTACAATTGGCCAAACTCCTCTGGAATAAGAAGAAAGGTTAGTTTGAACATGACACTTTGAAAATCATAGCCTGAAGATTACTAAGCATTTGTTAGAGTTATGTCAATAAAAAATATTGCAAATGGTTTGGTTGGATAGTGCTCTCAGAGACCTTTTTGTCGATATATGGAACTTGGTAAAACTCCCACCTATTAAGGAGAAACATTGATTTGAAGTCAAACATGTTTATAATGGAGCAAAAGGGGTCAAACTCCAAATTCGTTAACCAATGCACATCTCTGCCAGCAGATCAGGCAGTTAGTGTCTCACTTGGGTGATTAACAATGGCATATGGACGAAGTTGCACAACATTTAATCAACAAGGTGTTTTGGATTGTGTTGTGGTTTCACATGGGAACCAAGAATGGTCCAATCCAATCCCGCATTAAATAATAATCATATAACGGAGCAATCTATATTGATCCGACATGTATTCGTTGGCATATCCATGTGATGTGGTGGGACTGATGTAACACCTATGATGTATCTTATGGCATACTCATGTGATGTGGTGGGTCCATCATAACACTTGTGTAATGTGTCTACCTGTGTGATGTGGGAGGTTCAATTTATTACCTAGTTGACGTTGCATAAGTAGAGATGGTTAACATGGCATAATCAAGACACGTGGTGGGCCCAACATAACACATTTTTGACATGGCATATGCAAACTTTGTTGACATGGCGTAAGCAGAGATGGTTGATGTGGCATAAGTAGAGAGGGTTGACGTGATGAACCCAAACACATTGCGTAAGCAGAGATAGTTAACATGGTGAAACCCTGACACATGGCACCTCGGTGACATGGACATGTGGCATGTCATACATGCATTTTTGAGTGGCTAACAAGGCCGATTTTGGGTGACATATAGAACCACCCAAAGGGTTCCATGTAGGCATAATGATGTCATGCCTACATCATCATTTGGTTTCCCATGGACAACTAAGGTCTTGGTCACATGGTGAGGTAATATGGATAAGAAAAATTTAGCCCCTTAGTCCTCGGGGGTCCCTTGGTCATGTTGTGATCATATGGGTCGGCTTCACAAATTATGGTCAAATAATCTCATCAACCCAATGGACGGTTGGTCTCAACGTGTGTGTGTGTGTGTGTCTATATATATATATATATATATATATTATATAATATATATTATTAAGATTATATATATAGTAGAGAAGAAGAGAGAGAGAGAGAGAGAGAGAGAGAGATAGATAGATATATATAGATATATATAAACACACACACACCACATATTCATGTTGTTTGGATCAATTAAGTGTGCACTTGAATGACAACGACTATATATATGTGCGTGCGGCTCCATGTTTAAACATTATGATGTCGTTGTGTGGTATTTTGACCAAGTTTGAAGCATGGTTTGTGGTTTAACGATTGTGTTGCAGGGTCATGTTTTAATGTATAGTCATTATGAGTTCAATTTTGGTTGGTAGTTTATAATGCAATATATGTATTATGCAAGGGGCTAGCTATGTGAACATAACACATAGCCGATTTGGAGTTGGGCATGTCTTGCTTTGCAATGCTCACAGGTTTGAGTCTGAGGTTAAAATAATTTTTGTGTTTGGAACTAGCCTAAAGAAAAGGGCATTTTGTGAACCTAAATAGTGCGTCGAACCGGTGGGGTACATTTTGTCAAACACACACTAGAATGTGCACTTTGTACACGAGGGATCTGAAAGGTGCTTCTATCAACCTGTTAGGGTCATTTTGAGACCAAAATTAATTTTTAAAAAAGGCCAAACGGCAATAATTTTTTTGTGATCTAAAAGGTGGACATGAAAATTCATGATGACAAATTTTCTAGGACAAAAGGCCATATTTCTTTTGTTGTTGTAAAAATGTTTTAGAGCTCATGAACAGCTTATGTCTTGATGATCATAAAGAGAATGAAGAAGATGCTACTAATTGATGATTGAAGAACATGTTGAGGTTGTATTGATATGATCAAATTCATCATGGGGCATTTATTGTGTTTTGAGCTTGTGGATCCAGTTTGAAAGATTGTGAAAAGTTTTCTACTATGTTTTGGTGAAGAAGGTTGGTGGATAAATCAGGTTGGAGCCTACAGTAAGTTGTTCATTACAAAATTTAAAGGTTGGTGCCTTAATAATATTGGAGCGTAAACAAGTTGGTGCTTGCAAATTTAAGAGGTTGGTGCCTCAATTAAGTTGGAGCCTACAACAAGTTGGCACTTGCATATCTTTGGGGGTTGGTGCCTCTGGCAAGTTGGTTCCTGCCAATTGACTTTGGGTGTTGGCGCTTGCAAATTAATGTAATCAGATATTGAAGAAGAAAAGAAGATTTGTGGTTTTTCTTGTAAAAAAGGCCAAATGGAAATAATTTTTTTTTGATCTAAAAGGGGGACATAAAAAGTCATGATGACAAATTTTCTAGGACAAAGGGCCATATTTCTTTTGTTGTTGTCAAAATGTTTTAGAGCTCATGAATAGGTTATGTCTTGGTGATCATAAAGAGAATGAAGGAGATGCTACTAATTGATGATTGAAGAACATGTTGAGGTTGTATTGATATGATCAAATTCATCTTGGGGCATTTATTGTGTTTTGAGCTTGTGGATCCAGTTTGAAAGATTGTTAAAAGTTGTCTACTATGTTTTGGTGAAGAAGGTCGGTGGATAAATTAGGTTGGAGCCTACAGTAAGTTGGTCATTACAAATTTTAAAGGTTGGTGCCTTAATAATATTGGAGCGTAGACAAGTTGATGCTTGCAAATTTAAGAGGTTGGTGCCTCAATTAAGTTGGAGCCTACAACAAGTTGGCACTTGCATATCTTTGGGGGTTGGTGCCTCCGGCAAGTTGGTTCCTGCCAATTGAATTTGGGTGTTGGTGCCTACAAATTAATGTAATCAAAGATTGAAGAAGAAAAGAAGATTTGTGGTTTCTCTTGTAATGGTTTCCACGTATATTTTGTGTTTTTGTATTGATGTGATGATCGATTATATTGATGTGATCTTATGGTTTCAGTCATGATGAATTTTGAAATTGTTTTAAATTGATAAAATTGGCCATTACATTGATTCACCCGCCACAAACCCCCCCCCCAACCCCACCCCCATCTCAATGTAATCATAATTCCAACAATTGGTATTAGAGTAGGTTTCTTTGGAAACAATTAATCACTGGAAGGTTGATCACAGGGAACATGGCCAATATCATATCTTCAGGAAAGCATCCTCAGTTTTATGGAACAAATTATGCTTTCTAGAAAATAAAAATGGAAACCTACATTATGTCTTTAGCTACTAATATATTGATGGTTGTTTAGAATGGGTTCTAAGCACCTTCAACTCCTCATATTGATGTTGTTGGTAAATCTCTCTATACATTTAATGAAATGGAAAAATTGCCATATTAAGTGGCTTATCAGATACTGAATTTGTCAAGGTGATGCATTGCAAGTTAGCCAAAGAACTATGGAATAAGCTTAAAAACTGTTATAAAGGGGATGACAAAATAAAGGAGGCCAAGTTGCAAACTTTTAGAATCTAGTTTAAAAGTTTGAAAATGAAAGAGTATGAAAATATCGCTTCATATTTCCTTTAAGTAGATGGTATTGTCAACACAATCAGAGGTCTTGGTGAAACAATTAAGGAAGGTGATATTAGTCGTAAGATATTAAGTTCTCTTCCCTCAAGATTTAATCCTAAAGTCTCAACCATTGAGGATTTATTTGACATTCAAAAGTTAAACATGGTTCCATTCATGGAACTCTTACTTCATATGAACTAAGGACAAAAAATGAGAAGATATGATCCAGAGAATTCACATTCAAAGCAACCAAGGAAGGAAGCAATAATGTGATTCAAGAAGATTCTATTCATGAATTAGATGAAGCGGAAGCCAATTTGAAAGAAATTTAAAGAAGGGAACTGGAAATTTCAGAGCGAAGCTTCCATTTAAATGTTTTGAATGTGGAAGAATAGGGCACTATGCTTCTAAATGTCCTTATGAAAAAGTAAATGATAGTGACGATGAGGTAAAATTCAAATCTAATGATTATAAAAGATGATGAAATGCCAAAATCAAAAGCTTGTACTCCACATAAGACAATGATTATGAAAGTAATGAAAGCATGTCTTATGATGAAAGAGGAGAGATATTGTTCATAGTTGAAGAAGAGATCAAAGCATAAGTATACTTTGAAGGAGAATTCATAAGTGCCTTGGAAGAACTAAGACCTCTAAGAAAAACGGTAGATCAACTAGAAGAACAACTGCAGGAATATAAAGATAAAGATTATGATGTAGATTTTCATCTCTCTAAAAATTGAACTAGAAGAAACTAAGAGGATAAATGATATTATGTAAATGTAGCTAAAAGAAAAGGAAGAACACTCTGAAAAAATGGAAGAAGAAATTGTTCTTTTGAGAAAAAAATTAGAGAAGAATTCAAATCAGCCTAATCGAGACTTGAAGTTCCTTAAAGGTTACGAGTCATTAGATCATATCCTCAACCTATAGAGATCTCCCATCATCAAAATAAGCCTAAGTTATCAGGAATATCGTGAGACATCCAAAGATGAATCACACTCGAGGACACCAAATGGAGAACAATTTAAGAGCTATGTTAATAAATTCATAGAATGCATGAGTGATATAAATGAAGACACCAATCAAGTAAAGGACCAGCCTAAGCATGTTCCCTTCAGTAGCTTAGGTGACACCCAAAAAGGAACATGGAATCAACAAGATACAATTAGCCCAAGCAAGGGAACAAATCAAGATGATTTCAAAAACTCCACGACACTAGGAATTCATTATAATCCTCTCATGATCCAGACTTATGCACGAACGCAATAGAGCACAAATATAAACATAAGCACAGAGATGCAATAGAAATAAAACTTCATTTCATTAACATCAAAGAACTAAAATATGCTTACATACAAAATGGAAATAAACTAGCTCTGGCAATGGTAGCTTATCTTTGAGAAGAAATGTGGCGACTGCATGACTCTGAATTGTGTTACAATGAGGCTCCAGGGCCTTTTTATTATTGAACAACAAAGGGAAACCATAAACAACCAAAAAACTAACCATAGGAGATGGAACACCAAGAATTTGTGGGCTCCATTGGAGTTAGTTGGGCAAACAACTTCACGGGGTCGTAACTTGGTCATATGATCTCTCTTTGGTGCTTATGATAATTCGTTAGAAAGATCTCTCTAAGTACTACAAGATTTGCAATAAGCCTTACGTATGGATATGGGCCTATGACGTACCTCAAAAAAATGTCGTTTAGGGGGTCAAAACATCTCTGAAAGTTCAGGACCTGAAAAACTGCTAAAAATAACAATTGCTGCTATAATTAAGGAAACTGATGAAACTAACTGGAGGTCTAGGTGGAATAGGCAGGTGACCACCAATATCCATTTGGATAATCTCAAGGGTTATACAAGTAGCAATGGAATAAGATTCAAAGATCAACGAAGAGATGAATCTCTTATGAGGAACAACTTCAAAATAAATGCTTCATTAAGACAACTCCACTCATCCAAGTATCAAAATATATTTTTTGGTCATTTTTTCTCATGTACAAGATTTGGGCATAAGCCAAAGGATTGCAAAATATATGACATGAATGATTATATCATAAATAAAGACTATTATCAGACTTCTAGGAACAAATATATGGGTAACAACATATCATATAACCATTTTTGACATTATTTAAGATTAATGCATAATGTTATAAATGTTGAAATGAAGGACATATAGCATGTGATTGTAGGATTAAGATGATATTATTCACGTAAGAAGGTCTCATGATAACTTAAGGAATATTACCAAAGCATGGATAGGGAAACAAGAAGAGTCAAGGATAGATCTAATCACTCAGATCAGATCCACTAGTGAAAGTTTATTCAAGTATATACATGTGATTGAGATGGAACTTGAAGAAGCAATAATATGCAAGATGGATTCAAGAAAAGAAAAGATTGAAAGGAGCCCAAGCATAGGGAATCATGTGATATACCCCCTACATTCTTGACCCGAAGGAGGTGGTTATTAGGTTGACATGACTCTCAATGTGTAGTTGTGAGAATGGGGTCCCAAGTCCTCAATATATATCAGTGCTCACAATATGTTGAGAAGTATATGTTCTACAGCTTGGAAAGGGCCTCTTCTTAGAGTTCTTTATGCACGTAAAAAATATAATTTTCATATCCTTAATGAAAGTTATGATTTTTTCCTCGGATAAATATGTGTGTGTGTTTTGTCTATTTTTTATTTTCAGAAATTTGGAAAGCTAATATATTTCTCTCAAAGTATGTTCACACAACCACTTTTTCCTCTACTGCCTATTCTGTTGTAGCTATTTTTACAACTCTTTGCACATTTCTCTATAATTTCAATTTCCTTAACTGTAAGCATACTTTTTGGCTTTCCAATGGGATCAACCACTTAACAAATTCACTGGAGGCACTTTGACATATAACAAATTCTTATGGAATCTACACTCCAGACACCTAAACATTTGTATTTTGCAGCTTTGTGACCTTGTATTTGAAAAGATGTAGGATTTCACACATTATCACTTCTTGATCATCAGTTTTCAGTCCAAACTTTTCCCTAAGTATTATGATCTCTACATCATGGTGTCCAACCTCACCCATTTTTCCATACAGGATCTAACACTAGTGCATCTCTTTTTGCATATGAGGAATGGACATTCACACCTATGTCTTGTTTGGCTACTTTCCTACCACTACCACAAACATTTCCAGCAACCACTAAAGTCACTTCTTGTAACTCAGTACCTCGGCCTCCCATCTTACACACTGAATTGTCAAAATATACACGATCTCATCATCATTTGAAGTCTAATATAATGTGACAAAAAATAATGGGAAAGAGGTTAATACACTACTACATGCTCCAACTATAAAAAGAGGATACCATGGAGAATGCAGCGAAAATATTGGGAATTACACTTTTTTTCTATATGCAGGAAAATATTGACGAGATGCAAAAAATTATTGGAATGTCTTTCCTTAGAGCACTGACAATTGAAACTTACATGGTTGCAATCCAAATTAATATGCAACAACAAGAGAATAATGTTTATAGTTTACTCTAACCTTGAGCAAGATGTTACTATGGCTGCTACACCAAAAGTTTCAAATAAAGGCTACATTAGGGCTTTGCAACGGTTTCAGTAGAAAAGATAGCTTCAAATGCCTATGTTATTCACTGAGAAAGTGGTTCATCAAGACATGAAAGTGTTGTAAATGATAATGTATTGGCTCCAATGTTGTCTTCACAGTAGTTGACATCTAGTTTCACTTTGGCTAGCATAGTTGCTAAAGTTTGATCTAGTTGACGACCTACCACCATAACTGATGTACAATTGAATCCCTACAATGAAAAGATATTGGTATACTTTGGATGCTTACGAAATAAATCATCCTAGGAACACATGGATATACTTTTATGATATATGGCTAGCAATTTGTCTAACATAATTCTATTGATTATTTGCATAACACCTCTTATTGAAAGAAATATGACCCTAGATATGTCCTTACAAAAACTTCTTGTTCAAGTTCTAGAGTGTTTGCAGATATTAAGTTTGACCTCCAAATTTATGTTTTGTATGAAGAAGATATTAACATATAAAGTTGATGAAAATCATTTCCCTTAAGCTTAAGAAACTAAACTAAGATTTAAATGGTTGAAAGGTTATTTTGTTACTAGCTAGTTAGCACCATGCTTATAATATACCTTAATTTCTTATTGGTCACCCCCAATGTTAAAATGCTTCCACATTATAAAACAATGATCAATTCAAACCAATAATTACTTGTGCAACATATGGAAATGTCTCCATAGAAAAGATACCATTAGATTGTAGCTCAGTAATATGCTTGCAGGTTGTCAAGTATCACTTTCCTCAACTCTGCTCCGGTGGATGTTGTAACTTTCTCTTCTCCCTGCTTGGACGCTTGTAACTCCTTAGCCACATGCCCATTCTCAGTTATCAAGAATCTAACAGTCAAGTTGGTGGCTTCAGCATATGCCCTTGTAGCATTAGCCAATGCAGCTGGATATTTGCGCACATTGGACATGATCACTCACTCTTCAAACTGCGCAGGAGATACGTGGATATCTGGCGTGGGCATTCGACTACACAACTCTGTGTTGTGACTCATCGAATGTTATGTTGTGCACATCCACTTCCGGATTGTCCTTAAGGATTTCAGTATCTCCTTGATTTCTTGGGACTTTCTCTGCTCCTGGATCTAGTAAATTCGGTGGGGTAACCTCTTGGTTATGAGGCATGAGGTCAATTTCCTGATCTGACTCTTGTTGAACCATATCTGTGTCCATCTCCTCAATCTCCTGAGAAAAGTTCTGCTCTTGTGACTGCTGACTCTATCTGCTATGTGCCAGCTATTCGAATGAATCAATACCCTGTATAGGCGCAGTTTCATCAATATGTGCATGTCACACCTCCTATTGTTCTTGTTCCTACTACGCTTCCATCTCTCTTCTGCGAAGCTCTTGTTCTTCCCTGAGTCGCTGCTTCAACTCCTGCAACTCCTTTTCTGCTTCCTCCAACTTCTGCTTCTCTCTTTTCCTTTGCGCGATCCTCCTATCATGATGTCGCCTCTTTGCCTCAATCTCCAAAGCTGCTTTCAATACAAGTGGATCTGCTTTAAAATTGCAACTTTGATCTGCCTCTGCACTATCAGCAACCTTCCTCTTGTCTTTGTCATTGTTTCCCTTTGCTGCTACTGATGATGATGCTCTCTGAGATGTTGTTGCCTTCTGCACTGCTAACCACTCTACAACCATTCTGACCGGTTCATTGAACCTTGAGAAGTTATAGTCGTATCTCCATGGGTCTTCCTCAGGCCAATGACATGCCTAGTGGATCCAAGGATGATACACTCTCGAAAAATGGTTGTTCACTAAGAAATGCGAGTCATATGGATTGAAACTTCTAGTGCCAAAGGTGAACCTCTTGAATTCCTCCATCTTGGCCTCATCATGCTTGAGATTCTGGATCTCATACAACTCGATCCACAAAGGAAAATCGAGCCAAAGTGTCTTCTTCTTCCTATGCAGTCTCGCTGACAAACCTGTCGAGATGTGATATGCAACTTCTTGCATGACCAACTTATCCATGGAAAACTTCGGCAAAACACAAGGAGCCTTCTTTGCATTGTACATCTGGATGAAAGTGCCAAGGGGTGAGGCATACCATTCTACTATGTTAATCAATGTCTCCATCACTACCTGCGACATGCAAGGTGGATCTTGCTCAAAGATCATCCTATATGTCAGGGTGATGAAGTGGTCTGATAGTTGTATGATAACTCCACAGAAGCTGCACTCGGAGAACAACCTAGAATAAGTGTGCATAGAGGTTTCTGAAAGTGTCCCTGCCCAACCCAAGCCTGGGAACTACTGACGGACACAATTTGCATCAAGTATGTAAACGAACATGAAAATATTTTCTTGTTGACCCTTGGGAAGATGTCGTGCCTCTATTACTTGTTCCTTCAACCAAAGAGCCAACATGTCAGACCAGTTGAAAGGTCTTCCTTCGTTCGCCAATTGATCCAACACAATCACCCAACTCTGCAGGAATGTTTTTGTACTCTCTTGGCCGTATAAACAACATGTGAAGATGACCAAGAGCTAATAAGCCTTCCGCAATATCCTTGTCTTGTACACTTGGTTGGGTGTTGTCCTAAACTTAGCCGGCTCTTTCACCCAGCTCTTCAAGATGTCTCTTGAGTTTGCACTGTTGCCAGGTCTGGTGAAGGGTGTATTCATCATGACCACCGGCTGCGGTAAGTGATACATTGCCTGAAAGTCCTTTGCCCTAAAGGTAAGAAGTTTTGTTCCACTGACAATAGTCAGCACCATTGTCTCTGGATCAGTATGTGAGACAATCAAGTGGATCATGTCTACGCATGGAAATGCTACATCCCTGCATGCAATCTATTACAAGCCACACTTGTGTATGTTGACATATACCCTGCGGTCCTCCAGATTCTCCTCAAATGTGCCTAAAAAGATGTCATTTATGTTTTTCCATTTCATCTTGATCTCCTTGTCTATGAACAACTTAGTGTCTTCATAGATAAGCAAGCTCATAGACACTTGCTCGACTGCATCTCCAGTTGCACTCTCAATGGTGTTCTTTGACCGTGCTCTCTTGGAAGCCATTGTACCTGTACTACTAAGAGACAGATGAACACTTGTGATACCTGGAGACAGAGCAACACTCATGGAAAGCACAATGTGAGTTGAAAACCAAAACAACTAGAGGAATGACATGCAACACACCTGGGTGATTGACTGGAAGATTTGCACAATTTTCATTGGGAGGTTGGGAGACTAACTACCAAAATTGTGCAGAACATAGTTTGGACTATCAGTGGGCTAACTGATTGCTAAAACTATGTAGAGCACAGTCCAACTTGGCCTGTTGATGACTGAAACTACATAATGTGCAATTTTAGTTGGCTTGACTGCAACCTAGTCAAACCGCATCTGCACAATTCTGGGGGCCAACGGGGGCACTGCCTCTCAAAATTGTGCAGAGAAAGCTTGGGAGGCCAATGTTAGGCAAGCTATGCGCAATTCCTGGGAGGAAGGAAAATCCTTCCCTCTCATAAATGCATAGTGCAAGCCGCCCAAGGCAAGATCCGGGCCAAGACAACATAGACCTATTGACGGGCGACTGAAAAATGGTAAAGGATGAATGCATGTGCGAAGCTGAGTTTAGACATGAGTTGATGAACATGCATGCAATCAGTGAGTGTAGGATTGAGTAAATAGGAAAACAAGTAAGTGTGTGAAGAGAGTCGCCACAATGACAATCGTTAGTGCAAAAATAGTGTCATGCATGCGACAACAAGGGGATGCAATGAAAAACTTGAAACAATGCTTCTACAAGCTAACATGCATTAAAATGAGAACAAGTATTCAACAAAACCAAGTAAACATCACTCACATAAACCAAAATAAAAAAAGCAACAGAAAAACAACAAAAGACATGAAAAGCAGACTTACCCAAAAAAAGTTGAGCTAAGTGTGTCGAATGCTCCTAGATGCGACGAGGAATGCAAGAGCTCCAAGATCGAAGTGAAGAATGAGCTCTAAAGTGTCGAATAAATAGTTTTGATAAGATCGAGGCTTATGACATGCATGCCACAAATCTAGGAAAAAATGACACTTGGCGGGAGGTTTCTAAAACAACTCTTACATGTAACTCTAATTGCTAAAAATAGATCACTAAAATATAGGGATGTTTTTTGCTTTTTTGCTTTTTTGCTCTTTTTTCCTTTTTTAGGAAAAAACATCCCATGCATGCAAAGCAAGATTAGTCAGTCCTGGAGGAACTGGTCAACCTGGGAGCACATGCAATGGACTGCAAGCCTCTGGATGACTTCTGCACAATTTCTGGGTTGAGTGGCTCTCGCTGCCCCTAAGGCTCGCATAGTTTTTGGATTGAAGCCAAGGCTGTCAGCCAAATTTGCACAAATTTTGAGAGCAAGCCCAATGATGGGCTGCTCTGCGCAGTTTTTAGAGGGAAGGCTGCCTGCTTGCTCTGCGCATTTCTAAAGAGTAGCAGGCTGCCTTGATGCTCTGTGCAATTCTAGAGAGCAAGGATGGTTTCCCTCCAATTTTGTGCAATTCTTCTTCAAGCGAGCACAACAACCAGTTAATGACTAAGTCACGAGATGTCAGCTTGCAGGTGGAAGGCAAACAAGCTAGAAAACACAAGTTGATAAGCCACAAAATCTCAACTGAAGCATAAGTACCTATCAGTGCAATACATGGTGCTAAGGAGGGTTGGTAGGGAGGCTCCAAAATGAAGCTAAGGAAATTTTTTGGAGGAGTGTTGTAGCCTCTACAACAACAGTTTAAGGGAAGTTAAGCAATGAAACATCAAATTGGATAGTGAGACACTTGTATTGGATTGGGAATTTGTGTAGGGGGAGTATGATCATAGCATGAAACTTTCATAGGAGAAGATTTTATTCATAGGGGGAGAACTCATTCAAGGGGGAGCATGTCCACAAGCAAAAACAATAACATCAGGAGAGTAATTGTGTATCACCAGTTATTGCATGAACAACCATTATTGGTGGTTCCATTTTCCATTGATGTAAAAGGGGGAGATATTTGAGACATTAACTATATCATAAGAACAAATTTTGTTATAGGCTGATAGGGGGAGTTTTGCCAATTGCCATCACTGACCAATATCAATGTCTAGTGGTGTTTCTATCAATGACAAAGGGGGAGATTGTTGGGCATAATGTTGTCATTGATGTCAAAGGAAGTATGATGTCTTGGATCACAAACAAGGTGCGATACCTTGGAAGATCATATGTCATATCATGGATGTAAAAGGAAGTATGATGTGTTGGAAATGTTACTGAGGATTTGTTGAAGTCATGATGATCAAATGAGTTTGTAGAAGGTCTAGTTGGATAGTCCTCTCCAAGAGATTTTCAACATTATAGTACACTTGGTCAAACTACTCTAGAATAAGAAGAAAGGCCAATTTGAACATGACACCTTGAAAATCATAACTTGAATATTGCTGAGCATTTATTCAAGTTAAGTCAATAAAAAAATTGCAAATGATTTGGTTGGATAAATCTCTTTGAGACCTTTCCTTCAATATATGGCACTTTGTCAAACTCCCATTGGTTAAGGAGAAACATTGATTTGAATTCAATCATTTTGGTAAAAGGGGCTAAACCCTAAATTCATTATTGGTGGATTAGGTAGTTAGTGTATAGCTTAGGTAATCAATGATGGTGGATGGATGAAGTTGCACAACATTTAATTAAGAGGGTGTTTTGGATGGTGGTGTGGTTCCACATGGGAATCAAGAAGGGTTTGACTCCATCCCACATTAAATAATAATCATATAATGGGTAAATTTGTATTGGTTTGACATGTATTTGATGGCATTTTCATGTGATGTGGAGGGACCAATGTATTACCCGTGATGTATCTGATGACATACTCATGTGATGTGGCAGGTCGAACATAACACTTGTGTGTTGTGTCTACCTATGTGATGTGGTGGGATTGATGTATTACCAGTTGATGTGGCGTAAGAAGAGATGGTTGACATGGATCAAGACATGTGGTAGGCTCAATATAACACATTTTTGACATGGCATATGTTGACCTGATTGACATGGTGTAAGTAGATATGGTTGATGTGGCATAATGTTAGGCCCCTATACTACTAGTGTAACCCCTTATTGTTATTAGTACAACCCACTTATTATATTGATGTACCCACGTAGTGCCCATATCGTTACTATTATGCCCCATAGAAGCCCACTATTGTTATTATTGTGCCCTTACATTATTATTTTTATGTAGGCTCTGATTATGTTATGACCCTATATATAAAAAGGAGGTCTTTTCATTTGTATCATCCAAGAATTGTTCATTTATGTAATGTAAAGGAGGTTTCCCCCTCGAAGAGGCTGAATTCTAAGGCGTCGATCTATCTTTTCTATCTTTTTTTGAGCTGGTTTCATAACATTTGGTATCAGAGCTTTGGATTCTAGGGTTTTGCTACTCCAAATAGGTCATCGTGGCATTCTCGCTATAACTTTGTTTCTGTGACGTTTCAGAAGTCGAAAAAAAAACCCATTTGACAAGACATCGCGCTAAATCTCGGGTCTAAATTTAAGAACTTTTCATGCTATAGTTGCGGAGATATGATCTGAGGAAGTTGGTTTGTTTGCAGACTCCTGAATTACATTCCAAACAGGTGACTTGGGGAAAATCGTCATAACTTTCTCTCTGAGCATCGGATTGAAATTTCGCAAAAAGGTACAGAAAGAGGACAGACTGTAGTTTCTTTTAGATATTTTTTAGAGACAAAGGTCCAAATAGTGACACGTGGCACTTCATACAATTTCGCTCTTCTGGAAAGGTCTATAATCAGGTCACTGTGGGAGATTTGGCATAACTCTTCATTGGAGAATCCAATTGGGGTCAGACTGGTGGCATTGGAAAGAGGACACAGAGGGATACTGCAGGTCACAATTTTAGAACTTAAATATCTGAAAGTACAGAGTTACAGTCGTTTCAAGACCGAGCTCCTAAAATCAAGAAAAAACAAGATGAGGAAGTTTGATGGGAAGGATCCCGTAAATTGGATACTTTAGATGGAGCAATATTTTGATCTACATGGTGTACCACTGTTACAAAAGGTATGTATTGCATCTTCATATTT